>JUFY01000119.1:1998-34406 GCA_001855655.1 Leptopilina clavipes
TGAAAGATCGTATATATACTAACGAGCGCGTGGACGTTCGTTATAAGCCGAGAGGTTGCACAGAATAGCGTTAACAAAGTTTATATACGAATAAGCAACTCAGTAACGAGCAAACTCTTACGTCATCAACTACTACTGCAATCCAGGTGCATGTGTGCACCAAATCCTAATTATCATCGAATAATGCCAAAAGAAAATTTTCCAACATGATACTTACTCCATATATACATCTACAGATATGAACCTAATAATCATTATATCGCGCAGATAATTCAAAGGCAGCTAAACTTTTAATTAAATCACTTAAATTTAATAACACTTCTCAAAAAAATTAATTACAGTCATCATTGTAATTAATATATATTTAGAGACTCATCAGTGATTAAGATTCATGAAACCATCATTTGTTGAATATATATAACAAAAAAAGGAATATCAATCATCAGTCGAAAATGTTAAATGGAAGAATTAATGCGAAAATTGCGATACTTCACGCTCTTTATGATTCGGTAACGATCCTCAATTATTATTTACTTCCTAATGATCCAAACAATTAAGAAAAAAAACTCGAGGGGCATTCTTTTAAGAAATAACATATGATGAAGACAGATGTGAGTGATTAGCGTTTCAAAAAATTTTTTTTGACTTATATCACCATTTTTCCGAAAATTGTCCGCACCAGCAATAATAATTATTACCATCCAAGTTAATTTCAATTTAAAAAATAAAAAAATTTTTTAAAAATGATTTGCTTTCAATATTAAATTGCTGAAAGAAAAATCTAGAAACGAATTTTCATCATATTTTCCAAACGAAATTTTTTTTATATGGTACTTTGAAAAAAAATTTATTTGATTGAAATAAACGATAAATTGTCTATTAATAAATAAATATTTACTTTAAGCAAATAATTTTTATAATCAAATAATTTTATTTGAATGAAATGAACTGTAGAATAAATAATTTCTGTATTTCAATCAAATAACAATTAATTGATTCAAAATAAAATTTATTTGATACACGGAAAACAAAATTTATTTAATTCAAATAATGAATTACTTGACTATTATAAAAGGAATATAAATAATATATAAAATATAAATTTTATTTGAGTCAATTAAATGGTATATATGAGTCAATTTAATTGAATATGATTCAATTAAATGGTATTTCGTTCAAATAGAGACATTAATGATTCAATTACTTTTTATTAGATTAAAGTACGAATTATTTGTTTCAAGTAAATATTTATTCGTATCAAATTAATTTTCTTTGAGTCAATTCAATTGTATTTGATTCATAAACAGTTTATTTGCTTTAAAAAAAATTTATTTGTTACAAGTAAATACATATTTGTGTAAAATAAATTTTATTTGAGTAAATTAAATAGTATTTGAGTCAATTAAATAGCTTTTGATTCAAATACACTTTATTTGATTCAAATAAAAATTATTTGTTTCCAGTAAATACATATTTGTGTAAAATAAATTTTATTTGAGTAAATTAAATAGTATTTCAGTCAATTCAATTGTATTTGAGTCAAATACAGTTTATTTGAGTGAATTAAATAGTATTTGATTGAAATACAAAACTTATTGCTTTAACTACAGTGTATTTAATTTAAATGAAAATTATTTGCTTCAATTAAACTTTATTTGATTTAAACAAAAATTATTTGACTCAAATATTTATTTGATGATAGACAAGTATAGTTCATTATTTTTTGAACTAAATACATTTTTTTCAGAATATAAATTCAGGTGAATAAAGAGATTGTAATTAAAAAGAAAAAGTGATCAATTTAGTCTAATTGATAAAATAAATACACAATAAATCTACACACGTTATTGATTGATTGACACACGGAAGCTAAGAACGCAACATTTGCTATATCAAATTCGCGCACATAATATACAATATTGACGGAAGTGAGTATTTTATAAACTTCTTCCGTAAATACATCTTTGAAAAGATATATTGTTGTCATTCGATTTTCCACAAATGAAACGCGCATGTCATCGTATATGAGCCATATATATATAGAAAAAGAAGATGAAGAAGAAGTGTGTGCGCGGTGTATATAATACCCAGGAGAGATGTTGTTGCAAAAAGGATCTTTTTATCTCGATCGATTTAACTACCACTTGTCAGTCGTCAGCTGTCGATATGGCAAGAATCGTCATTCTTCAATTGCAAAACCCCTCCATCAAAAGTGGTTACGGGGTGACGAAGTACTTTGAAACAGAAGACAACTGAATGGAGGAAACCACTTTTTTCCTGTTGACGAGAGAGGATGCAGGCAGTTAGCAATAACACAGGATGAAGCTACTTCTTTTTATGCCTATAATGTTCAAGTGCCATGCACTGACACTCCTGTTATTACCAAAATCTTTACATATATTTGCCGCGTGCATATTATAATAAAGATCAAGTGTCCTATTCATTTTTCACTTATTCACAATCATCCCTTGTTACTTAACAATAGACTCGTTATTCACCTGACGATATTATTTCCATCTTCCAAGAAAGCCGTTGACTTTATATTCATATACACAATAATGCGTGTGAATATAACGAAAAATAAAATGCGGATGCCATATTTTTTTCATATTGGCGATGGAGAAACGTATATATATAATTCAAAAACATTTCAGATTTACTACGCAGAGAAAAAAAATTTATTTTGATTTAATTAATGGATTACCTGCAGGTATTATCAAAGAAATATTTATATCAAATAAACTTACTTCAGTCAATTAAATGATAATTTGGTTCAAATACAGAAATTGTTGATTCTATGCAATTTATTTGATCTAAATAAAAATTATTTGGCTATTCAAGTGAATATTCATTTCATATTTGGCAACAAATAAATTTTTAACAAAGGAATAAAAAGATTATTGGATAATAAACAGAATTTAAATTCAGATATTTTTTTTAATTATTAATATGCAATTAAAATTTACCAATATTATCTAATTTACTAGCGTCTAAATAATATTCTCAACATGTTATTCAATAATTTTTCGATATTTGTATAGAAAATTAGAAATTAAAATAATCGAAAAAAAAATGATGGAATACAACTGCCGACGGAAAGAGTCCAAAAGAATTTCATAGTGGAAAAAAATAAATTCCGCAATAATTGATGATATTTAGAAAAAAAAAATTTTTTTTGATTGAAATATATGATATGAATAGTTTTACACACAACCGTTAATATTATAAGCAAAAATACACGTTCATAAAGGCGATAGAGAATATATTTTATGTTGGTTGGAAAAAAAATATTGCGTATATATATATACACAACACGTTGAAATTGAGAGGATGGAATATGGCTTATATGCTCGAGCAAAGGAGATTTATAGTTCATATATTTTTTCGCAGCGCAACTATCCAACCTAAGACTGCTGTATAATGAGTCTTAACGATCGTCTTGGCGAAACGCGTTGACGCGTTGAACCTTTGGCGAAAAATGAATAAGTGATGCACGACTCTTGTGCACGCTAGCCCGCAAGCTGTCAAATGCATTTTGCTGAATATATGCATCGCTTTTTCTATATAGATATATATACATATTCACCTCTGAGATTCACTCGGTTTCTTTATTATCATAAATGCTTCTGCGATGGAATTTTTTTTAAAGCCATACTCTCTCCAGTTTTGCAAAATTAGTTGATGGTTTGGAAATTATTGTCATGCAGTGATGGTATTTGGAATCAAAAGTTTCTGAAATGCTGAGTTTGGTGAAGGAAATGATCGCAATAATAAAAGGATTTTTTGAAAAGTGGATTTTTTGAATATTATTTTTGCAAGAATTGATCAACTGCGAGCAACAATTCTCAAGATCAAGGAAGAATGAGGAATATGATCAGAAGATCAAAGAATTGATCAAGAAGAGATCTTTCCGTACGACAACAACTTCGGATGAAAAGAATAGAACAACTGAACAGCGACTTTTAAGATCAACAATAATAGAAGGAGTATGATCAAAAAGATCAGAAACAACAACATCAGGAAATTATGTTTTTGTGCTCAAAAAACTTCAGATCGAAGTTGTTTTTACTTCTCTAGATTGACAACAATAACGATTATGATCAGAAGATCAAAAACAACAGCAGCAAGAAAAGACTTTTCCGAAGTGATCTTTCTGCACAGCATCAAATTCAGATGAAAAGAATTATTCAAGTTGGCAACAATTCTGAAGATTAACAACAAGAGTATAATCGAAACCAACAAGAACAACAGGATCAAGAAAAGCTTTTCTGAAATGATCTTTTGCAACAGCAACAGGTTCAGATGAAAAGAATTGATCAACTGAACAACAATTTTCAAGATCAGCAACAATAGAATCAGTATGATCAAGAACAACAGAAACAACAAAAGATCAAAAACAACCGTATCAAGAAGAGATCTTTCTGCACACCATGATCTGTAGTTGTTACATCAGATCATAAAAATTGATCAACTTAGCAACACTTTCCAAGATCAAGAACAATAGAACCAATATAATCATAACATCGAAAATCAAAAGTTTATCAAATCAAAAGATAAAAGACAACAGCATGAAAAGAAGATCCTTCTGTACGCCACAACAACTTGAGATGAAAACGGATCAACCAAACAATTCTCAAGATCAGCAACAATGGAAGTATATCAAAAAAGAAGAAGAAGAAATATATCAAGATTCCTTATTATATTAATTTTTTTAAACTGTCTCTACGATATCTCTGAATCGTAAAACAAAAGCAATCTTGATCTATCGGGATATTAATTTGATCTCCCTCCTGAATCAAGGTATAAGAGGGCTCTTATGAATGTGACTCCATCACCAGGAAGAATTACCCCGAGAGTTGTGTCGGAGGCGATAAGCCAGTTATAATCGTCGAACGTTTGGTTGAAACTTTAGATTGCGTACGTGTGGATGCATTAACACTCTGCGTAAAGTAAAGAGCAGTGAAGAGCATAAGGAGCATCAAAGACGTGAAGAGAAGAAGCCTTCGAGAATACCTGCAGTGCAGAGGAGGTAAGGGGAGAGGGTTTGGGTGGAGAAAAAGAGGGACGACGATCAGACGTTACGTGGAATATAAAAGGGGAGAGGGAAATTGAAGAGGAGGTGGGAACTTAATCGATGCGGGAGGAGAGATTGAAATAGGGAGTGAGAGAGAGAGAGAGAGGGAGAAAGAAGGTAAGAGAGAGGGAGAAGGGCGTTTGCAGGAAGGTAAAGGTAGAGAAGAATGAAGGGTGTGGGTAGATCCAACCGCCTCTTTTTTGCAGCTTGGCTGACATGTGGAGCCAGGTAATATCAGCTCCCAGGGAGCACTGTGGGCGTGTCTTTCGCGATTATTCGTTCGCCACTCACCAGTTGCGCCCACCAACATGTTCTCCCCGCCAAATTGAGGCTTGACTGACCTTGATACCGCCTCGAAACGCCCCTAGCCGGCCCTCTACAGTTTCTACACTGCAGACGCGTCGCGGCAACCAACTGGACAACTTAGCCGGCCCCAACACACCAGGTCAAATCCTGCGTCTACCCGGCTCTTCTCGTGGTCCAAATCGAGTATCGCGCTTTTCTCACTATTTTCAATTGACAGTTATCAGTGTTATCTCACACAAGTATCAAGTGATCCAAGATCCTCTCAAGTGCTTTCGACTGTTCCTCAAATTTTCCCCTTCCCAAAGAAGAAGGAAAATTCCTCTTCCCAAATATGATTAGGAATATTTAGTGCGTTGATTAAAACGATGATATTTCCAAGTGAAGGGACAATTTAAAAGTGATCCATGTGTCTGAAATGTTTAAATGACATGAGGCGACGGAAGAGGATCAGCTGAAAAATCAGAATGAAAACACGATTGCTGCGTTGCCCGCTCTGAAGAGAGAGTGGGACGGAATTTTTCTCAAATATGTCAAGCGGCTCAACGGAGGTATCACCAGGGTTCGATGGATTAGGCCACCCGGGGAAACAGAATTCAGTAGTGTTACGTGACGATAAGGAGACAAAGTGTCGCAATAACGCGGACAGCGATTGCGAGAGTGATACGAGTGAGGTTCTCAGTGTTGGCAGTGAACCGCCACCAACATTGTCGGAATTCCGAGACTGTAGTAATTCCGCGAAATATGAAGAAACTAGTCGAACTGAATTCCAGGATGAGGAGAACACGAGGATATCGTGCACGCCATCACCTTCGAGTTCCACCAGCTGTAATGATCCCTATTATCATCATCGGACGTCGAATAATCCGATTCAGGCACCTAGTCCACCGGCGTACAGTCAGCCGCCATCATCTCCCACGGCATCATCCGTTCGATCACCGGCTTCCTCGAGTGCCACTGCATCCTCTCCAGGTCGACCAGATCTTCCTCAGGAGACGATACTCTCCCGATATCAATCAGCTCATCAACATCTCCTGTCGAGGTTCGCCAGGGATTCATCCGATCTCGCTGATTATCCACCCCGAGTACCGCACGGCTTGAGTCATGACATCATTTATCCAACGGTGGAAAGGTTGCACAGAACGCCAATCAGCGTTCCTTTAGTGACGAGAATCTCCCTATCGCCGCCATCCGCTATGACGGTCACTGGCTTACAAGCCTCGCCGCCCGTTTTGCATCCCACCGCTTGCAGGGATCCACGAGATTCCCTCATGCCCCATCCCCCTCAACATATTCATCATGGACTATCCAATTCCCATAGTCATCTTCTCCAGTCGTCGCAAATTCAACACGTTCCAGCGACCGCGATTCATCAGCATCGATTATCAGTCAGTAAAATTCTTCAAAGAGATCATGAAAGTGTTTCGCCGAAGCCCAGAGAGGAGAATGGTAACGGAAGAACTGGTACCAATTCCTCAAATGGAAATCAAAATAATGCAAATGCGATCAATAATAATGACAATCATAATAATAATAATCTTCAACATCAAGCGGGATTAAAGTTCAGTATAGACAATATTCTAAAGGCCGATTTCGGTAGAAGAATAACGGATCCAATTTCATTGAAGAAGTCACGACCTAAAAAGGTGATTCCCAGACCAATAGACTTGACCAAGGATTTTCTTGAATCGTCGTCGGAGGGTTCTGAACGTGGCTCGGAAGCCTCCACGACAAACACGTCGCCAGGAGTTCCCACGAACAATTCATCCACTAGTATTTCATCAACGCAAGGATCAGAACCAGGAAAGATGGTGTGGCCTGCTTGGGTTTACTGCACAAGATACTCCGACAGACCTTCTTCTGGTGAGTCTATTATTTGGTTTCTGACACTTCATCGAATAATCAATTGTTGACAAGTTGATAAAGGTCCTTTCGAAGACCAATTTCCATCAGATGATCATCCAAGTAATTCTATCTTTAATTAGAATAATTATATCTTTAATTGGATTATTTATGTCTTCAATCGGATTAATTCTAATATATTAGAATCAAAATGCAATTCCTTTACTTTTGGTTCATTGATGGCTGATTTCCTCCGTTAAATGGTAAAAGTTGTCAAAGGAAGAAAAATCAAATTAATTTCATCAATTTTATTGGTCCATGAATTTATCATATTCGATAATAATTTGCCACCGTAAAACCTTGATTGATCAATCAAATAATCGATAAATTGATCAATTGTTTGGATTCAAATGCGTTAATCAATTAAATGAATCCATGAATTGATTCTTTTGAACGAAAAACAATTCTATTATTTGAATCAAACTGATTCCGTCGGACTAGCCACCAAGTCGACAAGATCGAAGCTAATCAAAGGTTTCGTTATTCTATTTCTAAATTATTCTATAACTCAACTGTTTCTAATCTTCTTAAATATATTCTAAAATTTCGTATCCCATTCAAGGTTGTTCAAAAATATTAATCCTGTCTCTATAAATAATCAGTTGGTAGAATAGAATCGATTGGTTGAGTAACAAATTATTGAGTAATCAATTATTATCATTGATTGACTATCAATGATTATTTTTTACCAATGATCTGGTTGATCTGGTTGAACACAAAATACATTCTATGATCAACTAATTGGTTTTATCAAATGATTAACTAAGTTATTCTATCAGTTGCAACAAAGTTATGCAATTTGTTGATCAAAATCTAATTCCGTCGGACAATCAATCGAGTATTTAATCAAGCATTTGTAAACCGTTTGTTCTTTTCTGTTAGTTGATCAACGAAGTTGACCTATTGGTTGAGCAATCCGTTTCCACTATTGGACTCAACCAATGGATTAACCAATTGATTCCTTCGGGTGATCAACCAATGGTTTTCCATTGGTTGATAAAAAATAAATATAAAAAATATTAATTCATCAATCCATCAATTCTGTAAAATGTTTATCCAAATTAATCTGCTAATATTGATCAATCGACTAATTCCATTAGAGGATCATCCAAATTATTCAATAATCCATTGAATCAATCACTTGATTTCATCATTTGAATCAACTACTTAATTCCATTATTTGGATCATTATTTGAATCTATTTTCTAATTTAATTATTTGAATCAATTACCAAATTCAATTATTTGGATCATCGTTTGAATTAATTACCTACTTCCATCATTTGAATCAATTACCTAATTCCATCGTTTTAATCAATCACCTGATTCCATCATCTGAATCAATCACCTGATTCCATTATCTGAATTAATCACCTGATTCCATAAATTCTATCAATCAGTTGGTTTCATCAATTGAATCAAACCCTTGATTTCATCAATTGAATCATTCACTCTTCCATCAGTCGATCAAAATAACAGATTCCATTGGAATCATCAACAGAATAATCCTGAATTAGATCATAATTGTCAGTATTGGTAATTCATCATCAGTTGCAACTTTGTTTGCAATCAGTGAAAGTTGCAAAAAAAATCCTATCCATTCAAAACACACGCAGATCAAAAGTCAAATAATATCGGCTCGAAATAATTTTCACCGCATTGTCATTGTCAACAACTCAGTAAAAGCGACAAGTTAAATAAAATGTAAAATAAATGTCGTGCATAAAGCAAATTAAAACCATACCAAGCTTGAATTCCATTTCCGCTACAAATTACAACCTCATTTTGATCAAGAGTCATTTCAAATTCTAATTACATGCACTGCGTCTGAATATCGTTATCTGTTGACTACTAATAAAATGATTAATTCCTGCATCAGTCAAGTCTTATTAAATACATATATATATATATAAGATTGAGCATAAAACTCTCTATATATAAATGTTTTCCACACAATTATTAAGACAGTTGCGCCCGTAATCATCGTCCTTATAATTCCTCAATGTTTTTCTTGGCCATAAAGAATGAAAGAAAAGTTAGAAACGAAGGAGAGAGAAAAAAAAATTTATTCTCTTTCTATAGAAATATATATGGGGTCAGGGTAAATTATCATCAAACTATCTCTTTCAGGAAGGAAGAAGGCTTTTTTCCTTATTTCTAAATGAGAATTCATTTTTAAAGAGTTTTGCTCATCGTTGTTGGAGAGTATTATGAGAGAGTGAAGAAGAGAGAGAGAGAGGCCTAAAGGTTATAATTTATCCGAATGGAAGCACGCGGGACAGGCAATTAGCTATGAGAACCATATGCAGCGTATATACATGCATAATGAGGCGTGCGTTTGCTAAAACATTCGTTGGCTTTCGTTCACCGTGTATAACTGAACACGAAACAAGTCTAAGAGATTGTACGATTATGCGACCAGTTTTATATAGTGACGACTCGTGTTGCCGTCATGGGTGCCGACGAGCGAGTCCGCCGGACGATGAAGGTGCTCGATTATATTTTCTATATATAATTGTCAAAAGAAATCTAATCTTTACCACACATCTTCAAGTTTTGAACGTGATTCTTTTACTATGTGCGAAAATATATCTCCGGCAGCTTAGCGTGCAAACTTTTACACGGCTTATTTTTTTTTCCTTTTTTTTTTACTTTTCACGAAAATTGTAAGTCCCTGCTGAAAATTCCAGTCAAACACCTTCAACAATCCAAAAGACACTTTTGCTTATCTTATCACCCTTGCTTTTGCCAATTACATTTGTCATCACTACTATTGTGATTCAATAATAGATTCCGTCGGGTGATCGAAAAACTGTTAGAAAAAAATAATAGATCAGCTAATTGAATATTTGAGGATCTATAATGAATGGGGAAATTAATTGATGGAAAAACGCTGTGTAGGTAAATAAAGTGATGAGTAATTCAATGAACTGGTCAACTGATCAACTATTTGGATTGATTAGCTAAGTAATTCTATTGCAGGATGACCTGAGTAATTGCGCAAAATGAGTCAGTTGATCCGATGATCAAATAAGTAGATAAGTAACCAACTGCCTTGATCCCATGATCAATATTGATACAATCAGTCGAATTGATCTGATTGTCAATTCTATGATTTAAATTCAAAATCAACTAGTTGGTTCCTTTGGCTGATCAGCAATGATTCTATTAGTTTATCAACCTGACCGATGATTTTGTTAGTTCATTAACTGATTAGATATAATGATCAACTGATAGTTGTTAGTTTATCAACCAATTGATAAGATTCAATTATCAACTAATGGTTTCCTTAGTTCATCAACCAACTGATTAGACTTAATTACCAACTGATTGTTTTATTAGTTCATTAATTGGATGATAAACCTATGATTTGATTAGTTCATCAACCAATTCACTAGATTTAATGATCAGTTGATAGTTTTGTTAGATCATCAACCAATTGATTAGATTTAGTGATCAGCTGATGGTTTTGATACTTCATCAACCGACTGATTACACCGGATGATCAACTATTCGATTTCATCAGGAAATCCTCAATTATTAAAACGATCAACTAATTTTCTGATTCCGTCGGTTCATCCAATTGAAATCAGTTGATTAAACAGATTCGTGCGTTACTTTAGTATTTAAAACTATTGCAGTTCATCATCTATTAAATTATTTTATAATTATTTTATCATCAATCCATCAGCTTCCATCAAGATATTAAAAATCATTAATGAACCATTCGGTGAATCAAGCATTGAATAATAACGATCACAAATTCCGTCTGATAATATCAAGCGATTGAATAAGATTACTGCAAATATAAGAAGAATACATCAAATAATGAAATGTTCAACTGATGTTAGATAAATGTTGGATTGAATTTTTGACAGTTTATTAAATCAAATATATGCTTGCGGTGAAGTAAAAGAGACATTAATTCGCTGTGGATTTAGATTGCACTTAATACAGAGGACAAGAGGTTATTTCCATATCGGGTAGTCTCGCGGGATCCATCCATCTTATTAAGGTTAACTTGAAGGTGCTCGTTCCTTGCGGTTGAGCACGATAACAAACCCAGCCAAGTCCAAGTTGCGAGAGTTTAAAGAGAGGCCTATCCTAGAAATTCCTGTGGGTAAGAGTCAGACCTCGATATGATACCAGAAGGTCTTTAGGAAAATATTCAAAAAGTGTTACAAGACAATTCAACTGTCTCGAAACAGGATAACCACAAATGTCATTAGGAATTTCCTCTCACAGTGAAGCAAGAAAAACGATAAAATACACATTCTTTGTTTCTTTCTCCATAATTTTTGCTTGAAAAAGCAGAAAAGAGCAGAAATATCAAATATTTTTTTTGATAATTAAATCATGTAGTCAAACAAGTGAATTTTAGATCATCAGTAATTAGTATCATTACTGCGCGAGGAAGCTAATGTTGTTTCATTCGCGACTCCATTGAACAACGTAATTAATCAATGAGATGCTGCCGGTGGAACGATATTTTTCTCAATCTGACTGTAACTAATATCCTGCAGCTACAAAACCGTTAAAACGTGCAATTTTGTAAGCATCTGCATAAATCTCAACCGCTGCAGGATTTCAAGAATAGATTAATTAAGGATTAATTTCCCGCGCACTTGAGGTAAAAAAAAGCGATGAACAGCGTTAAATAAATGTTGGAATAATTTATTGCTCGGAAGATGTTTCCATTTGGATTTTGTTTTATGAACAGGTGAATGTAATTAACGGCAATTAATGCAATAACAGTGGTTGTCTATTGAGAAGAGAGATACCAAAATGGGGAAATTTCTATACTAAAGCCACTGGAAACATTTTAGCAAATCAACTGATTATCCTGTAGGATCTATTTAAAGAATGATTTTGTTGATCATTCGTCAGTAGATCAACTGATCATCCTACAGAATCCATCACTTGGTTAACTAAGTTTTCTGTAGAATCAAATCGGTTAATCAAGTGATGAATGATCTACTGATTGTCCTAATGACAGTTGATTGTCCTAATCAGTTGATCAAGTGATAAATTCTCAACTGATCATCCTGTAAAATTCATCAGTTGACCAAGTTATGAAAGATCTTCTAATCATTTTAACGAATCCATCATTTTATCAAGTGATGAATCATCAACTGATCGACTTAAAGAATCCATCAGTTGATCAATTGGTAAAAGATCCACTAATCATCCTAAAGAATCCACCAGTTGATGAAGTGATAAATCATCAACTAATCATCATTTAGAATTAATCAATTCATTAAGTGATGAATCATCAACTGATAATCCTATAGAATTATTCAGTTGATCAAGCGATGAATCCTCAAATGATCATCCTATAGAATTCATCAGTTGATCAAGTGATGAATCTTGAACTAATTTTCCTAAAAAATATATCAGTTGATCAAATGATGAATATTTAACTGATCATCCAGTAGAATCTATCAGTTGATAAACTGATCATCCTACAGACCTACAGAATTCATTACTTAAGCAACTGATGGATCCAACTGCACTATCGATCAAATACTAACTTGAAAGTGATCAACTGATCATCCACTAGTCCATCAGTTGATCATCTAAGCGAATACATTGATTGATTATTGTGATCACAAACTGATTATTCCATTGGATAATCATCTATCTGGAAATAAACTGATTCCATCAGCTGATAAACTATTTGATTCCTTCAGAAATAACTATAATATTAGTTGATTAACTACTTTAGCAGATTATTTGGTTGATCTTCCAAACATTGATCATCAAATCGACTCCATCAGTTGATGATTCTAATTTCCTTAATTGATCACCGTTAGTTAATAACAGATTCTATCGAATGATAACTAAAAAATCTATTTCTTGATCAATCTATTGATTGATCTAATTGATCTAATCAACAAATCAGGCAATATTGCAAAAAAAATAGTTTAATTAGCGTTAAATTTCTCTCTCTCTCTCTCAGAGAAAGAACCTATTGGAAGGAAGATATCAAAGAAGAAGATCGTATTGAGCATCAAGTAATTTTCCGTAAATCAGAAAAGTTAGCAGTTTGAAGGGAGTCAATCAAGGAAATGTTTTGCGAGTACGGAAAGCGTTGCTGGCGACGGATCGATGCAATCTTGATTCAACATAAGAAGAAATCCGGGACGGCATGGTATGTCTACTTAAATCTCGGTTAACACCAGTCGCTTACACGTGCTTGCTCGTTTCAAAGCGCGCATATATACCCGAGAGAGGAGAGGATTGCATTCAAGTATAAATGGACGTGCCGTTAGTATATACGAACGATTAACAAGCAGTGGAACTGGTGGATGGCACCACGGGGGATCCACTTACCAGTCAGAACTGCCCTTCTCATTCTAAGTCACTGACTTATGGATGTGGCATGGAAGGTACTTCAACATATTATGTATATAGTATATAGTGGATGCGTGGGTAAACGCTACTAGAATTTTTCAAGCTTGATCGATTAAATTCATTTTACTCATTTCCTAACGACTCCGAGGAGAATAATTTGCTGGTTCTTGTCACGCGGGGGACCTCCACTTTGGAATCTTAATCAGACAACATTTTCTAACAAGGGATTACATTGCTAAAAAGAACGTGATTTATGATTTTATTCAGAAATCTCACTCCTGAATTATTCAGTGATCATTTTTTTTCTGATCATAACATTTTTCACACCTGTATTTATATGCTCCCATAATTAATTCTTTCAAATATTTGCCTTATTCCATTCATTCCAATTCATCTTTTATGATTAGGAACAATTTTTATTTATAATATTCTTCATTGATTAGTTGATGATAACGAATAGATCTTTGCAGAATAATGATCTATAATCAATATGTTAATTGTTTGTTGATCTTTTGATCAATAATTAGATCTTCTGATCAACAATTAGATCTTCTGATCAACAATGACTATTAGTTGATTGCTAATGATCAACAATTACTACTAGTTGATTGTTAATGATCAACAATTACTGTTAGTTGATTGTTAATGATCAACAATTACTATTAGTTGACTGTTAATCAGATGATTATTATCAGTGATCAACTGATTCATTTTATGTTGATCAACCAACTTATTCGATTATTCAATCAACCAACTAATTTCATTAGTTGATCACTCTGATTCATTTTATATTGATCAACCAAATCATTCCATTATTTAATCAACCAACTAATTCCATCAGTTGATCAACCAACTGATTTAATTTCCCCAGTTTGTAAATTAACCGTCTCTAGGTAAATTGATCAACGTTATAATTGATCAGTTCATCAATTAACTGATTTTTGGCAAATAAATGATCAATTCAGTTTCGTATTATTCAGGTACATCCGCTTGGATTTCACAGAAACTGTTAATTGATCTATTAGTTATCTGTTACTTGATTATTTACCGAATTCCATTAATGATCAAAGTTGATCAACTAATTAACATAAACTCCAATTAACCTTCTGCTGCAATTACTCATCATCAACTACTATTTCTTTTCTTGAGCAATCCTAAACTAAAGTTTCGAAACCTTTTCCAACAAGAAGCAATTAAGAAGCAACAAATTTAATTTTGAATTCAATAAAACAGAAAGATAAAAGTGACTCAAGTGCGGCTTCGTAAACAAAGTACTTTACGCAAATAACGAGAGAGCGCTTTAGAATATCGAGAAAATTGAATAGCGGCCAATTCCGCGTGTCCAAAAATATAATTAGTCTTGAAATTCCAAAGTGGATAGAAAATGAGGTAAATTGTTGTTTACTGCGCAATAAAGTCAATTTTCATCGACACGCAATCAACAGCTTATGTGTCATAAGTAGGCGCACTACTTATAAATATACGAAGAGCACTTTTATGTATATATAATATACACATTTTTGAGAATTTGACTTTCGAACTTGACGATGAGGAAAAATTGAGGAGGATCAGAAGCATATTTGCAATTGCATGTAATTACAACGCAGTAGCCGCGATAATATCATGCGAATTACTTGAATTTCGATGCGTATACATGGTTATTTCGTTAATAAGATAATGTCCCGCAAGTGACTTTCGCTTCAAGCTTGATTTGCAGATTGCTATACGGCTCACAGTGGCAAAAAGCCATTATAATACATAAGAGTTTCGCCTCACCAATATGTGAGTCTGTTATTACGTGTGTATATATATATATCGTATCGAAATGCCACACCCCCGCATGTACGATGAAAGCCATTTCCAAAGGCGCATATTATAAGCTTGTTATATATACCACCAGCAATGCAAATAAAACTAATTCATTGAATCATTATTGTCTCTCTCGATTTTCTTATTATTGCGCTATCAAATAATACTTGCGGTTCTTACGGTATTTTGCAAGCTTGGAAATTCAATGAGACGCACGTGGGTGTCCAGGGTGCGATTCAATATAATATGCGCGCCCAATAAAATCGAATTTATTGATTATTGTTTATTTTACAACCCAAGGATGTAATAATAATGGAGCAATATATTCTAAACTGCACATTATTAGAAAAGAAAAACCATATAGTTGATTCCATTGCTTGATGAACCAATTTTTTTCACCCATTGGCTGAGTAATTAAATTGAGATTCTATCAGTTGATCAATTAGCTGATTCCATTAGCTGATCCATACGAATTGGATCAATCGCATGATCGATCACTTGATTTCATTAGTTGCTCAACTAATTGATTTCCGAAGATAATTATCTAGGTTTAATTTGTTGATTGCCAAATTGAATCAACCGGTTGATGATGTAAGGTGGAAACCATGCTGATCATCTATTAGTTAAATCTGTTGGGTAATAATCGAGTAAAATTTATTAGTTGATGATCGATTTTGATGCATCGGTTGATTAGGGAATTGGATTCATGTTGATCATCCAGGTGCATTAACTAGTTAATCATCCGATTCAGATTCATTGGTTAATTCGATTCACTAGTAGTGATCACTAGTTGATTCACTAATTGATTCACTAGTTGATGCACTAGTTGATTCACTAGCTTCTAATCATTAGTTGGTCATTCAATTAAATAAATTACTAAATCATCGAGTTGAATCCACTCATTGATGATTCAGTTGGATTCATTAATTGATCATCCAGTCGAAACAATTAGTTGATTATCCGATTGAATCCATTGGGTAATAATCTAGTAAAAATTATTAGCTCACTGAATCATTGGTTGATCATCCAATTAAATTTATTAGTCAATCATCCAGTTGAATCCAGTCGTTGATCATCCACTGAAATTCATTAGTAGAACATCGATTTGATTCCACTAATTGGTAATTCAATTGGATCCATTCGTTGCTCATCCAATTGATCCATTACCTGATCATCACAATAAATCCTATGGTAAATCATCAACTATAAATGAAAAATGCTCAGGAAATTGAAGAGCCAGGTCAATGTACCTTGAATCGCTCGCATAAATTTTGGGTCAAGTGTTTTTACAAGTAGCTTGATGAAGAAATATTGGAAGGAACAATCACTTGATGTAGAGAATGGCCGGAAGTAAATGACTAGTCTATCAACATGATGATGATCTTTCTGCAGGTCTTTGGTTTCGAACCCACTTGTCAGAATTCACCCTTCACGCCTCCCTCCCAAAAAAAAGGCACGTGGAAGTAATTTACGACGGAAGTGGACCTGTCATCAAATGGCAACATGATGAACATGATTTTACGAGTGTAGTGACTCTCTTGACGAGGGAGTTATGTAGGTGTATTATATGATTTGAAAATGAAAAGGGCTCGAAGACGTGGGCAGTCAGCTCGTGCGACGGACTCTTTTGCAAAGTACCAGTAATTCGAATGTAAACTGCCTGCGAGGACAAATGAAGATCGTAAACACATGTTAAGATTTAAGTGCCTATTCCTATGCGCACAGGAAGTAACACTTGGCCTGGCTAAACTTATTTGCCCCCCACTCCACTCCACTTCTTTCTCTTCCACAATGATGCATAATAATCTCTTCTGGGATGTAAATGAATCACTCTTTCTCTCCTTCTTCTAAAGAACTTTGTTTGAACAAGCTTGACAAAACAATAAAATTACCACGAGTCGTTATGGTCGTTTAAATAATCATGAAAACCATAAACGATAAATAAACTGAATTCTACATTTAGAAATCTGAGAAATTTACTTATCACGCAAAAAACATTGTTGCATTACAGAATATTTTATGGGAATATTCCTGAAAAAAATATATATATATACATAATAGGCAAAATAGCACGAAATATTCCTTTGACATTCCTGGAATATTTCACATGGAAACATTTGAAATATGTGTACCCAAGAAATGTTACTTTAAAATATTCCAGAAATATTCCCATTATTTTTTAATGATCTTGGCATATAAAAATATTTTTAACAATATTTCGAATACTTTTTGAAACTTTCTTCGGAATATTTAATAAATATTCTCAGGAACAATTAAATATTATTTGGAGTAACATTCCTTGGAATATTTTCTGAAATGATGAAATATTATTTGGAGTAAAATTTCTTGGAGTATTTTTTGGAATACTTTTGGAATGTTCCTTAGAATTATTCCTAAATATTCTTTGGAATATTTCTTGAATATTTTCAGAAATACTTGAATGTTATTTGGAGTAACATTTCTTGGAATATTCTCAGAAATGATAGAATATTATTTGGAGTAAAATTTCTTAGAATATTTCTTGAATGTTTCTTAGAATTATTCCTAAATATTCTTTGGAATAATTTTTTGAATATTTTCCTGAATAATTGAATATTATTTGGTGCAATATTCTTTAGAATATTCTTTGAAATACTTCTTGAATGTTCCTTAGAATTATTCCTGAATATTCTCAGGAATAATTTTTTGAATATTTTCCTGAATAATTGAATATCATTTGGTACAATATTCCTTGGAATATTCTTTGGAATACTTGTTGAATGTTTCTTAGAATTATTCTTCAATATTTTTAGGAATAATTTTTTGAATATTTTCCTGAATAATTGAATATTATTTGGTACAATATTCCTTGGAATATTCTTTGGTATGCTTCTTGAATGTTCCATAGAATTATTCCTGAATATTCTCAAGAATAATTGAGTAATTTAGAGTAACATTCCTTTGGAATATTCTCAGTAATGATTGAATATTATTTGGATTAAAATAATTAAAATAATTCCAATTATTTATAAAGGAAGAGAAATATTCCATAATGGGAAAATTATTTTCATTTGTCAAGTAGAAGTCAAATCTCATAATGGGAAAATTATTTTCATTTGTCAAGTAGAAGTCAAATCTTTTTTTTCTCAAATGAAACAAAAACGTGATTGTAGAAGCAAGAAGAGAAAAAGTGGGTCTTATCTCGCGTGATAATATTGCAGCCTTAAAGGTGTCTCAGATGTGAGTGAAATTACGTAAGAGAATCAATTACCATGATTGCTAATACTGAAAGAGGTTATTAATGAACTCGTCAGATTTCTGTTAAATGCTTGCTCGTGGCTTCACATATATTCAATGCTGAATATATATATACATTTATGCCTCACACACACATAGAGGGAACTTCCCGCATATAATGCAGTGTGTGTCGGGGTCCAACACCGTTATACACCCAGGGCGGGTTCATCGATTTAAATTAGTAATTAATATTCCTTCCCTAATGATAATTAATATTCAAAGCCGAGCTGCTGATGCTGCTCCTGTTATACTTGATGCGAGGGATGAGAAATTTGTGTTAACATATAAGCGTGCGGGTAGATTTAGCCGCACCCGAAAAGCAACCCCTGCTCGTTTATATTGAGTGCGCTTTATGATACACCCCCACGGGTATTAAATCCCTTGTGTTGTGAGCCATTATGCCGCATTATCACATGTACGAGATCTTCGAGAATGGAATACGCGATTTCATGTTAAACTGATGGCGCCGCGAAAGTTAACAACCGTCTTGTTAACCTTTCCAAATTGAATGCCTTTGCGCATTTCCCATATAAAGGGAAAACTATTCAGTTTCATTTCATAGTAATCTCTCTGGATTGTAACGACTAGACTCTCTGTAACGATTGACTAAAACGAAAGGTATATACGCGGATTAAGTGACACACTTTTTGCATTCGTGTCGCAGATACATGTGTAATTTTTTTCTTTTCTTTTCTCGAGAGCTAAATATAAATAATAGACACTGTACACGTGTAATTGCAAGTTTGTAAGTGATAGAATAACTTGTAAATTTATAATCAAAGTTTAGGAAAAAGTTTTAGCAAAATCAATAATCAATTATTACGATAATCAATAATTAATAAATTATTACGATATTGGTAAAAAAATTTCTCTGGTTTATTCCAAACAAAATTAATAGAAATTGATGGTTTTAAAAATTCTCCATGATTTACTAATTCACAATGTTTTACAATTAGTCCAATACTATGCAAAAACTATTATGAAACTATTCTAAAATTATCATGAAACGATACCAAAACTATTCAGAAACGATTCCTAAACTATTCTTGAAAATATTCCTGGTTTATTTCCAAAAATATTCCTTAACTGATTATCAGAAATATTCCTGGTATATTCTTTGGGAATATTTTTTACCTACTCATCAAATAGGAATATTTTTGGTGAATTTCCCAAAAAAATATTCCTGGTTTACTTCCCCTCATTTACAGCTCGGGAATATTCTATAATTATTCCATGAGGAATATTTCTAGATTACTTTGTAAAAATATTCCTGGTTTATTTCTAAGAATATTAATACTGAAACTGGTTTATTTTAAATTAAAAAATTTTTTTTATTATTGGCTTATCCGTGTAGAAAATATTCCAAGAATATTCAGTTTAAAAGTACAGTATTTTAAGAATTTTTTTTTGAAAATATTCCTTGTCTGTAATTGCAACAAATGTAAAGTGGCTAAATAACCGAAAAATTGGTTTTTAAGTGACGTTTGAGAAAAAAGAATATATCTGGGAACATGCAATGAGAAAGTATAAAAAACCGTATCATTGAACAGAAGAAATATTATGGTATTACACTTATTTCTTAATTATGTTAACATAAGTACATCTCATACACGTAACTTGTCGAAAAGTAAAATTAAAAAGAAATTAAGGTACAGTGAAACTTGATGACATTGCGTTGCAAAAGGGACACTTAAAAAGCACTTTGTTATTCAATTCTCCATACGCGAATAATTATTTCCCGCAAGATATGTGTATAATTATCAGTACAGTATCCCAGTATCGAACCTTACAAAAAAGGATATTTGAAAAAAAAATTATATTGACACAAAAGTTGGAGTAACATTTCTTGGAATATTCTTTGGAATACTTTTTGAATATTATTTAAAATTAATCCTGAATATTATCAGGAATATTCTTCGGAATATTTCTTGAATATTTTTACAATACTTTTAAAATATATACTTTTCAATTAGTTTGAATATTATTCAATGTAATATTTCTTGGAATAATCTTAGGAATATTTCTTGAATATGCTTCAGAATTATTCTTGAATATTATCAGGAATAATTCCTGAATATTCTTTAGAATATTCTTTGGAATATTTCTTGAATATTTCTCAAATACTTTTAAAATATACTTTTCAATTAGCTTGAATATTATTCAATGTAATATTTCTTGGAATATTCTTTGGAATGTTTCTTGAATATACTTCAGATTTATTCCTGAATATTATCAGGAATAATTCCTGAATATTCTTTAGAATATTCTTTGGAATATTTCTTGAATATTTCTCAAATACTTTTAAAATATACTTTTCAATTAGCTTGAATATTATTCAATGTAATATTTCTTGGAATATTCTTTGGAATGTTTCTTGAATATACTTCAGAATTATTCCTGAATATTATCAGGAATAATTCCTGAATATTCTTTAGAATATTCTTTGGAATATTTCTCGAATATTTCTCCAATACTTTTAAAATATACTTTTCAATTCTTTTGAATATTATTCAATGTAATATTTCTTGGAATATTCTTTGGAATGTTTCTTGAATATGCTTCAGAATAGTTCCTTAACATTCTCAAAAATATTTAAATATTATTTGGAATAAAATTTCTTAACATTAATTAAAACATTTTTTTTTAATAATTAAACTCACTTAACTGTATCTTAACATGTAAACAGAAATTTCTTTTTTCCAAATTAAAAATTGAAAACAATAAATGAATAAAAAAAATAACGAAAAGATTGAACTCTGTCGCCGTGGGCAGCGGAAGAGTAAGAAATGCGCTTTGCACTCGCACGCGCACACACTGTATAGTTATATATATGTATATACTTCTATCTTCCTATATCGCTTGTAACGACCAGTCAGTCATTCCGGGATAATTTATAGGTGTACGGAAGGAAGATGGGCCCCAGCTTTTTGGGCCCTTTGGCGTGGGTGGCCCGTCGATCTCCCGTACGAAAGATCGCGAGGCGAATTTCCACCTGACTACCGGCTAATGACTACGTTTAGGCTCGCACGAAAATTATTGCCAACAAAAATGTCTTATTTCATTTCCTCGAGATTTTTCGACCTATTCATTTGCTCGAATTGTTACAGACGAGGGGGAGGGGGGGCCCTACTCTCTTCAAACAAAACGAACAACCCTCTCTCTCTCTCTCTTCTTTTCTCCACTTGGATACTTTCTCATGTCTATATAGACATTTTAACAAATTGAACTCGAGAAAATTAATTATCAAACTTCTCCTCTATTTCACGGTATTTACTGGGAAGTTACAATTTATTATTATTGTTATTATTATTATATTTCCATTTCTATTTCTATTTCTATTTCTATTTCTATTTCTATTTCTATTTCTATTTCTATTTTTATTTCTATTTTTATTTTTATTTTTATTTCTATTTTTATTATTATTTTTATATTTTTATATTTTTATTTCTATTTTTATTTTTGTTTTTATTTTCATTTCTTTATTGTCAATTAATTTGTAATAATTAATTAGCAAGTAATTATTTCATTAATACTTCAATAACTTGTAATTAATTTGCAATATTAGGAATATTCGTATACTAAAAGTATTCTATAAAAAATGTTTTCTACAAAAACAGAAACTTTTTTTTCCGAAAAGCTTACTTTTAGAAGTGTCAATTCATTTTAGGGTGCTCCTTGACATTGCCTTGTAAAAAAAAATAGTAACTTTCATCCACCCTCTGATCTCAAGGACTATGCCTGGAATTCAATTGCCCGCGTTCTATAAGGGTCAGTGGCGAAGGGTTATTTTAATGAATTTATAGACTGAGGGTAATCCCCTTTTCAGGCTCGAGACTTACAAATACTTGTTGACACGTCCCCCAAAAGAATTTTCTTCCCACATCCTTTACGACTTTTAATACCTTTCAACATTTTTTTTCCTCTTTTCTTTTTCGCCCATGTTCGTTCACCAATCAAAACAGATTTCTAAAACAAGAAATTAATTATTGTTAATTTTCAATTTAATAAAGACAAAAAAAAAGCCGAAAACTGACAAAGGGAATTAATTTTGAAGCTGAATTTTGATCTCTAAAAGATAAGAGTTTTTTTTAGCAATTAAAAAGAGAATCATTCGACTCTAGCGAAAGATTGTTAATTCGTTTATTGTGCCCGGGAGAGGTTTTCAAAAAGACATCATAAAAAATTTATTTCCCAGAAGGTGCTAAATCAATCTATAAGCGAATAAGTCAAATCTAATAAATTATATAATACGTCAATTAGCCAAATCAAGACCTTAGAAATTGATGTGGAAACGCGATCGCTCGAGAGGACATTTATTCCGATTGGTTGCGTCGATAAAACTAGATCGATTGGCAACATTGAATCATTATATATATATATATATTCATCAGAATCTCGTGAGAGAGTATTTATATATACGGTGAAAATTTCACTGAAACATTCGGCGAATCATCAGTCGATTAATTCGTTTGAGGGTATTATGAGCACGAGTATGTGTATATATAAGGCCACCCTGCAGCTGAGTTTTGCCACACACCTTGTCAAGATCGCTCTGGGGCAAGAGAGGCGGCCCCGGCGTCTTGGCTCATTAAAGCTAATAATGTGGATTTACTAATCTCACTCCGTTAAAGACGGATATGGCGCAGAAACACTGCGAACGTCCGGTAAAACATGAACTCGTATAAACTGCGCGCTCGCTCCTTTCTTGAAGAAGGTCCAAGTCCAAAAAGTAATGTCGAGTGAGAGAGAGAGAGAGATGATGGTTCGTTTAAAGATCTTTAAACGTTTGCCGTCGTCGTTGCCTCATCTCTCGAAGCACGACATTACAATAAAAGCCACGCAAAATGTCAAACTCGAATCTTTAAATTATTCAAATTATTTCTACAAATATACGATGCTCGGATTTTGGACCATATAAAAAAAAAGAACAGAGAGAAAGAGAGATCATCATCATCTCAAAAGCAAAACGCCTGAATCACCAATCCAAATCCCCGGAGACGTTTGTCTCTTAATTGAATTATAATGCTGGACGTTTAATCGTTATGTCTCTGTTTAAGATGTCTAGGTTCGTTTTTTACATTTCAATTTTGAAAAGGAAAGTCAATATTTAAGGTGGCATCTCGCCTTCTTTTATTGAGAAACCACTTTCTGTCTTCGTTATTATACGAATTCTAAGTGTTTGAGTGCTTATTAGCTACTGCCTTTAAAACAAACAGTTCCTCAGCTCTTGGTTTGAATTTTTGTTTTTTTCCTCCTTAAAATTGTATTGATTCATCATTTTTTTTTTTTTTTTGCCGTAAGGAGAATTTAATTATATTTAATTTTTAATTTCATATTTCTCGTTTAATTCAAGAATAAGGAAATAATATCGAAATATTCTTCAAGAATAGAATATTTTGGCGGGAATATTCCATGTCCGTGGCCTATAAAAAGATTTTCAATAATATTTGAATTTAAAAATTTTTTGAATTTTCTTTGGAATATTACTTTAATATTATTTAGTAATATTTGGATATATTTTTTGGAATGAATGTTGAATATTTTTTTGGAATATTATTAGAATACTTTAGGCACATTATTCCTATGATTCTGGAATATTAGTTGGAGTAAAATTTCTTTAAATATTCTTTGGAATACTTTGAATGTTCTTTAGATTTATTCCTGAATAATCTTAGGAATAATTTCTTAATATTCTTAGAAATAATTATTGAATATTTCTACAATACTGTTGGAATATAATTTTCATTTTTCTTAAATATTATTCAATGTAATATTTCTTGGAATTTTCTTTGAAATTATTTCTGAACATTCTCCAAAATAATTGAATATTATTTGGAGTAACATTTCTTGGAATATCCTGCGGAATAATTCTTGAATGTTCTTTTTAATTATTCCTGAATATTCTCAGAAATTATGGAATATTATTTAGAGTAAAATTCCTTGAATATTCTTTGGAATGATTGAATATTGTTTGAAATAACATTTCTTGAAATATTCTTTGAATTAATTCTGGAATATTCTTTGGAATATTTCTTGAATATTCTTTGAAATAATTCTTCAATATTGTCAGGAATAATTTAATATTATTTAGAGTAATATATTCGTTATAATAACTCTTGAAATATTCTTTTGAATTATTCTTGAATATTCTATATTTTGGAATATTCTTTGAAATACTTCTTGAATGTTCTTTACAATTGTTTCTGAATATTCTCAGAAATAACTGCGAATAATATATGCAGTAACATTCTTTGGAATATTTTTTAGAGTAATTCTTGAATATTCTTTGAAAGAATTATTGAATATTCGTTGGAATAATTCTTGAATGTTGCTGAAAATAATTGAATATCATTTGAAGTATTATTTTTGGGAATATTCTTTAGAATAATTCTATTTAATAATTGTTGGAATATTTCTTGAATATTGTGAGGAATAATATAATATTATTTGGAGTAATATTTTTTGGAATATTCCTTGGAATACTACTTGAATATTCCTTGGAGTAATCTTTGGAATAATTCTTAAATATTCTCAGAAATCATTCTTGAATATGCGTTGGAATAATTCTTGAATATTCTTGGAAATAATTCTTGAATATTCTTGAATATTCTTGGAAATAATTCGTGAATATTTTTTGGAAGATTTCTTGACTATTCTTGGAAATAATTCGTGAATATTTCTAGAATACTTTTAGAATATCCTTTCCATTCACCTAATTCGGAATTAGCAAACAGTCGCCAATAATGAAATATTAATAATAGATAAAATTTCGCATTCTAAAAACACATAAAATAATTGATTAAATAAAAAAATTTTATATTGCAAAACTAAAAAATCATTCTGGGTGGTAATAAATAATCAAATTGTTTCTATCAACGTCAGCTTAAATGCCAGTGTATTTCTCTCCTCAGAACATGGCAAGAAGAAAAAGCAAAGAATAATTCAAATTACTTAGACACGCAGTCTGCGTAATATTATCCACTATTCCCTCTCTAAGTACTCACTGTGAGTGAAGTGACAAGCATAATTTTCACTGGGGTGCGTCTATGTCAGTCTACGAGATAATGCAGGATGAGTAAAAGTCTTTAAGTGAGAGAGAGCGAGAGAGAGAGTGAATTACGAGAAAAAGAGATAGACACGAAGTTAAAAGATTTAAGAGAGACTCGGGAGACACATCATACAAGAGAAAGAGAATGAAAAAGAGATGCTGAGCAAGGCTGTAAGTGAAGAAGGAGAGAGAGGGGGAGAGGAATAAGAGGGTCTGGCTTACTACAGTCTATGATTATGTTCTTGACTTTCGCGGTCAAGCTTCCTTTCAGCCTCTGCTGTTCAGTAAGTCGTGGCTTAATACCGCTTTGAATCCGTGCTGCTATTTATAGACGCTTATTACTTTATTGCACTCCAACTCTCGGGAGTGCATTGCTGCCCACGTATTTGTATATATATATACATGGAGAAGAGACCGGCAGCGTGCGCTTTTTCAACTGATCCGCGGATGCAGATTACTGATCCTGTCCCACCTCGGAATCGTCGTCACATTTTAACCTTAGCTCCAAATCCTCCAAAGAAGTAGTCTCTTTTCTTTACGTTTCCCTAAGTATAGTTTCTCAATTATTGGTTTCGAAAAAAATTATCTTGATCACCATTTTCCCAATTATTGGTTTCGAAAAAAGATGATCCTGATCACCATTTTCCTAATTATTGGTTTCGAGAAAAGATGATCTTGATCACCGCATTTCTAATGATTAGTTTCGAAAAAAGATGATTATGATCAGTTAAGTCGTGTTTGGATGTTTTTGTAAAAAAGTAAGTACAATGTTGCTCTGAATCCTGACGTTTGCTCCTTTGCTCGTTTCGTTTTTCTTTTCTCTCTCAAAAATTCGTTTTGTAGTCTCAAGGTCATTGCTACTCGAAACGATTCCTCTAGACCGAAGAGCGAAGAGTAGACCTTTATACAGTAGCCCCAAGAAGCTTAGGAAATCTTTTCTTTATTCCGACTCTCCTGTTTCGAATGCACATAAATTATTGATTCTTTATACGTGTAGGTGTCTGATGCCTGGAACCGGAAAGGTTCTATTTCATTCATAAGCTCTCTCTAACACGTTCGGAATTAATCTCGCAATACGTGCCGTCTTTGTTGCATCTCAAACAATGCGACCTATTAAAATTTTCATATAGAGAAAAAACAAATAAAATAACTGCAAAGACAGAATAATTTTTTCAAATATCAAATATGTGTTTTTGATATTTTTTGGTAATGTGTTTTTGATATTTTTTGGTAATGTGTTTTTGATATTTTTTGGTAATGTGTTTTTGATATTTTTTGGTAATGTGTTTTTGTTAATATATAAAATAAAGTTGAATTGTTCGTAAACAATGAAGTGCCATTCGTGTTCGACAATTATTGCCGTGTGGAGACAGGTGAAGCATGGCGTCACGCCCCTTCAATGTAACCGCGGTACTCGTTTAATTTTCTTTTTAACCCAGGTCTTATCGTTCCATCATCTCTCACGACCCTGGGCCAACTTATATACTACTATATCCAATAGAGGACCTGGTGCAAACACACACCGCGCCTCTCTCAATTTGTATGAGGACTCAAAAAGAGGAGCTTGTTTCAAGCCGCTACTCCAGAACTAATTACACACGAAAATGGAGACTTTATCTCGTTAAAGAGGTTCTTGAATCTAGCATGCGCTGAATTTTAATCGCATGTATTCATTGCGATACCTTCTACTGACGCAATGTCCTTTATTTTCCGCTTGAGATTTTTATAAATTTACTAGGTCCATAGAGATTTGTCCATAGAGATTTAAACCTAGGTGTAAAATTTACCAAATATATTTGATTAATCATCACCAATATAGGATCAAAAAGATTTGTCCACAAAAATTGAAAATTGATGACCCATTTCCTTATTAGAGTGACTGAAGTATTTTCGTTGTCCTATTTCTGCAATTGTAAATTCGGATCAGAACTATGTACATACAATAAATAGTTTGAGTATTACATAATGGAAAAATCGATCATGGAAAATTTAAACATCGCAATATATCAGTTTCGAGCAGAGAGAAAGGAATTTAATTTAAGAAAAAAAAAACCTGCACCTACGTACACAAAGTGAAAACGGACTTTTTTCGCTTTGAGGAGAAAGTTTATACAAATTCCATTGCTTTTTAGCAAGTTTTGAAAATAATTTTTGCCTTCAGCCCAATTGAAAATCAATCAGTTAACATTGGACTGATTTTCAGAACTGGAGAAGAATTCGGTTACCTACGTGAAATCTACTCTCAAAGTTAAAATCGTAGTAGAAACGAAAATCAAAATCAAAATAAATGGCAAAATCGATGTAAAAAACAGTTATATTGATGCCAAAATCAAAATAAAAAATGAAATTACCCAACTACGTTCCCCAAAAAAATACCTAGGAATGTGTCTGTTGCAAATTGTAAGTTTGCGTCACATCATCAGCAACGATCCTACATACACAATAATTGTGCGCGCGCATTGTGAAATTGAAAAAGAAACCGACTGATCGTTAGCAAGATCGAGGAAACGTCAAGCGGTATTTACGCGAGCAAGACAGGATTATAGTATACACAGTGCAATAAAAATGACTCTCGCAGTGGAATAATATCGCCAAAGAAGGGATTAATCGTTCCTCGAATATCCTTGGGTGCATTTTTTTCCCCCTCTCGTTCATCGCGGGACGAGAGATCGGCAATTTTCACTGATTCTGAGAAATCCCCCTTGGAAAAGCGCTACAACCTCCTTGAAGGTAATCCTTCTCTTGGACTCTCAGTCTATATATATATATGTATATATACTACGGACTAATCGTCAGCTTGTAGTCCGTTACTGCCAACGGTTACTTTGGTTAAGTACCGGGGTCATTGAGAAAATTGTGGGGTCTGTTTGCACTGTCAGCCGTGGACTGGTTTCAAAGTCGTTGGACAGCCTATACTTGAAGAGAAGTCCCGAACAAAATCGCTCTATCAAGGTTCGAAGGAGTCACGGAATACCTATCTTCGATTTCTTGAGACGTGCGGGCGTGGATCTTCACTGTTCTCTGGATATAGTTTTCAAACATGATTGGATTCAATGATGATTGTTTTACCATTATTTTGAAATAAAGAAAATATATATATAAATATGTCGAAAATGAAAAACTCTTGAGCGATGAACGTGATTGAGTGCCTTGCATTAATGTCCTTCTGTCTTTATATTAATGTTAGGCACTCGTACATAATGCAACGACATATCGGACATTCGACGTCGATCATAAAGTTGGCTCTTGATGGCTTCTCGCGATCGGGGGTCGTAATACTTGTATCTGTGCCAGGCGAGTATAGATTCAAGACGACAAGAATAGCGGGTTCGAGACTTGGAGAACAAAAAGCGATCGTCGACCCGAGCACTCCTCCTCCCTCTCCATCCTGCTATTCCTTTAAACTCACGTGTCGTTTTCCTTATTCACCATCGCACTCACTTGTTAGTCTCTCATTCTTCATTCCGCTTTATTTTTATCCACTTTCAAGAAATGACTGCTATCATCCTTTTCTTTTTACGAAAGACTGCTCCTGATATTCCTAAATGCTGTATTTCGCTTTTTGAATGGTGACTTAGATGTTATTGTAAATACTAAAAAAGCTATCCTAAGAAAGTCCTAATTAATATTTCAAACATCATTTGTGTCCTGTACCAGCAAACTTAGTGTAAGCTAATGTTGTCCAATACCAACCCAAAGGATCCTAAATGAACATCTCTAGTTTGGTATCTGTTAATTATAATTAACAGATCCTTAATGAATTGTCAAAATCTATACATATTCCAAAAGAAGTTCTAATTAATACCCCAATTGATCCTAAATTAATATTCAAGTTACTGATAAACATTAACTAAATAATATCACACAACATTAAATACTGCGTCCTAAATTTTGATATCTTGATGGTTTTCTAAAAATTGCTATGCTAAATGTTATCAGTGTTCTAAGTAGCAGCAGTCTAGCAAAATCTGTTAATTTTTTGATATTATCAGCGTCCAAATAATATTATCCCACTGATTAAATGCTCTTCTGCTCTTCTGCTCTTAATGCTCATGATTGTATCATAATGCTGATGATTATCCTAAATATTTACAATCCCAATTGTTCTGTACCGCAGATTCCAAATCAAAAATGTTTCTTAATTTGATGATATCCAATGATGGTAAACTAATTTTTCCCTTTGCAAATTTTCAATTAGAGCAATATTCATTTATTTTTCGACAACATTCCAAATGATGCGATTTCAGATATACAGCAAAAGGTTCAGCAGATGCGTAAAATAATTCTAAAATTCCATAGTAAATAGAAAATTATGTACACAGGCCACGTTGATAAATTTTCCACTATGCTTACTGTCATCGATATTTAACGAAATTGTAATTGTCGATTGTGTGTACAAATATAGACATACTGTATAGAAATTGCGACAGAGTGAACACATTTTACAATAGATATAGAAACAAAAAGAAATTGTGAGTAATTGATTACAAGCATAAACCATCGATTTAGTGAGTGATGTTGAGCATTCATATGGGTATTAGCAAAGATGTCCGTATATGTAATTTTCACAAATACAAACATATATATCTGCTTATAATGTAAGTGTGTGTAAACATGCACACGGGCGGGAATGAGTAAAACCATACGGCAATACAGCTGGCAGGACGTGTGTATTGCGAGAGACTATATACTCCATGCAGAAGAGCATTTAATCAGTGGATTTCTTTGACCTGAGAATTGCTGCCGACTGCGCATTCTATGCAATCATTTTCAACATCACAATTCACTCACTCAAAGAGAAACAGAAAAAAAAAGAAAACAATTACCCTCATCTCGCAATTAGATACTTTGCTCCTTTTTATCTTTTACAAAACTGATCGGATTATTTATACGCATCTAAATTCAAATTTGTGCTTCTTTTCATTGCAAAATTGTTCCTTCTATGGAAACCATATGGTCTCGAAGGATTCTTTTTGCGAAAAAAACAAACCAAAGAAGCTAAATTGATCATTGGATCGTTAGATGTTCTGCTTCCCTGTCCAGATGTTTTGGAAACGTCTATGTTAGGCATATATGAAGTAAAATGCAATTCTGTGAGTCATATTTGATGACCAAGAAAGAAGATTCCTGGGTGGAAGTTGGGGATGGAAGGAATTGATGCCAATGAGTCACATGAGGCGCGAGGGCGCGTTAACTTGGACTTGGCTGTCTCTAGTCGGACTATAAGCACCGGCCGGAATTCGCTTGGCTAGATTGAGAGATATTCCAGAGATGGTTATAGGTGCTGGTGCTTTTCGTGTGTGAGAAAGAGCGCGACGATTGTGAACGTATAAGCGTGTTGTCGATGTGTACGAGGGCCGGGTGGCCGCAATGGTGGGAGGAAAGAGTTTTTCTGGTGGGGGCCGGCCTCTGCGTGCGGTCCCTTCTTCGACGGACCACCCAAGTAGATCGGCTTGTGCCGACTATACCTACACCTACACCTACACGCGTACTCGCTCCTGCACCTACACACCTGCGCCGCGCCGTTCACCCACTCTCGAAGAGAGAACATTTTCAAGCGACGGCAGCAGCTCCGTAGTCCCGCGTCCGCGAAATCGCCGAATCGACGAGACGGATCTTATGAATGAAAGGGATAGATATGAAATAACTATGTGGCGCTTAGCTCGCGTTGCTTTTTTTTTATTCTTCCTCTTCTTCTTCATCTGCAAAAATTTACATAGTTCCCGCGCGTATTATATAGCCGAGCAGCTGACAGAATGTTTCTTTTCCCTCTGTTAATGACGATCGTAAATAATCGTCAATTGACATAATTTGTCACATTCGTTTTTTGGAAATAATTTGTAAATATTCCTTAATGTTCCACAATCGAGTAGTTGGATTGTAAAGAAGAGGGTGTAATGATTCTACAATTCTTTTTGAATCAAAGAACCCGTGTGGAAATTGCCCGACTTCTCCTTATTTGAAAAAGGGCACTTATGAGGAATTAGTGAGGCCAACCACACTAGTAATATCTAGATAGGTGATAATCAGGCGCTGACTAGAATGCCCTGTTTTTACTAATCCAACCACACTAGAAATGTCTAGATAGGCGATAATCAGGCGCTGACTAGAATGCAGCTCCGAAATTCAAATAGTAGTTTAAGTAAAATTTCTACCAAGCTTGCATAGCTGTGCGGTGTATGCGTCCGACTTGCGTCCTCGAGGTCTAGGGTTCGATCCCCCGTGCGTGCGAGATTTTTAAATCTTAATTATAAGTGTTTTGTGTATAATGTTAGTTTATAATGTGAAGTGAAAAATAAGTTTAAATAATAAATAATATTTATAATTAAAATTAATAATAATAATTAAGTAATAATAATTTAATGAAATAAATTAGTTTGTAAAAAATAGTAAAAAAGTTCAAAAACTCGAAAAATAACTTTTTTGAAAAATAAATCTAATAAAAATAGTTAAAATAATAATAAGTAAAACAAACAATAGAAGCATTTTCATAAGACATTTCTGAAAGTGTTTTATTATAATATTAGATAAAAATTAGGTACTAATAGAGCCATAAACAGAACCTAGGGAGGACCTACTTTTCTATTCAGGCAGTCACAGGGCAGTCTGGTTAGGACCTCACTATTTTTCCACATCAGAACCT
>JUFY01000138.1:2245-36469 GCA_001855655.1 Leptopilina clavipes
TTTTTTTTTTTTTTTGCCAGAACGGTCATGTCATTGCACAATGTCGTGCCATCTGTTATACTGGTTGGCGAACCAGACGAACGACGTTTCCATCGAGCTCTTCCTCTTTTTGTTCATTGCCAGGAAAAAAAAAGGTTCGTAGGTAGAGTCACTACGCTGTTAAAAATCGCTGCTACAATGTCCCATACATGTGTCGCCATACGTCATCAGTGGTGATAATAAACCTGTCACATTGCAAATCTAACGATCCACTGTGTCCAAAAATAAAATCAATTACTAACTGAAATTTGTTCATATATTTTCTTTTCTGACGAGAATATAAAAAAAGGTGAAATGAAAAATTGAAAATTTCATCTAGTTTAGAAGCAAAATTTCAAAATAAAATTACATTTGACATGTTGAAAAATATGGGTGATCAAAATATATAGAGAAAAAAAGGACGTAACAGAAAACAGAACCGAAAGAAAGTGAAAAGCACGCGACGGGAAAAAAATGTTTTCCTAAAAATCGAAGAAAACGTTAAAAAAATAAAAAATGACAATAGGTGACAAATGATGTTTGATATAAAAAGATTTATTCCCACTCTTAGTTCTAATCGTTCAATATTCGCTGGTACGAAGAAAAATGATCTTTCCCAGAAGATTAATAAAACACAAAAAGCTTTCTCTCGATATTAAGCCTTCGGAAAGTTTTTGATTTTATTTCTTTTTCCCAAAACTTCTAAAGTTTTGCATTGTACATGAGAAGTAGAAATCTTAATTAATTTTTCTGCTGCGCTATTTTCAAAGCTTAGAAGAACTAAAGAGTGAAACTCCTGCACTTGTCGACTGAAGGTGCCATGTGGAGAACTATCTTTATGGAATGATATTCATTGTAATTCCTGTAAATGACGAAGTTTGGTTACTACCAGACCCAAGTGTTGTCAGATCATGGTTGTTTTGGCTAGAGCCTTCAAAAATTCGAGAATAAGAGAGAAGCAACATGCGTCTACTGTGATGCACTCGTAGATGATGCGGAGCACACTCTCTTTATATGCAAGCACTGGAAAGACATGTTTGCGGCGTTTAGCACTGAAGTCAGCGCCAATAACATGGTGTCTATCATAGTTCAAAGTGTAGACTCCTGGAGGCATGTCGAATCGTTCATCACTAAGTTGATGTCAGCAAAAGACAAAGCTGGAAGAACCGGGTTGACCTGAAGAAACGGATAAGTAAACGAAACCTCCACTTGCGAACTTTAAGGCCTTCGGGCGGTACCGCAAGTGGAAGATTGGTCTCAGAAAATGGGAGTGATTGTTAGTGGTTCGACTTGATCCAATGCAACAATTGTTGGTCATCACCACATAACCAGAAAGTACTCTAAAGTCTAAAGCTAAAGTACTTTCTGGTATCTGATAAATATTTTCCACTACTCTCTTAAAAAAATTGTAATACAATAAGAAACATTTTGGAGTATTTTTAATCTCCATCATGAATTGATGATCGACTTTAGCGCAATTAAACCACGCAGTCAATATGTTCGCAGGATGTAAGGACCATCTTTAGGTGACCAAACTTCTCCAGAATGTCTGCGTCTTCGGAATTGGTGACTACAACCTTGAGCTTCATCCCGTGCTTGATGGGAGACAGATGATCTGCTTCTAGTCTTCCAGAGAATCATTTCCAGCACTTCCTGGACTTCTTTCTCCAGAGTAGGTCTATCAAAATTTTGTATATCTGCTGTTGCCTTTTGATCCACCGACTACCTTTACCATACTTCCCTACAGTTTTGGATTTTTTTGTTAGAACTATAAATTTAGAACTATTAATTTTTTTGTTAGAACTATAAATTTAGAACTATTAGATTTATTTAGAACATCTCTTTGCTGTTAGACCTTGCTCCTTTAATTTCCGTGTTGTTGATGTCTGTATTAACTTCCTTGAAGAGTTTGCTCAGTACGTCAACATACGATTCTGACAACCATTGATAATCATCTTCTGCTCCGTCTTTATCAGAAGTTATTCCCTTTCTTCTTCTTTTTCTCCTCTTATAGATTCTGGAGGAATCTTTGTTACCCTTATCAGCCTCTACATGGAAAAATATTGTTCTGTGAAACATTTTGAAATTGTTCCAACATTGACACTGTGGGGAAATTTTAGAAGAAGCTACAGAAGCTTTCCTTTTGCTTTCTTGACAAGGTTCTCTGGAGAGTTTTTAGTACATCTTTCACGATTTTTGGATGTCACAAAAAAACCCCTTTCTCTTTGATCTTTTGAAGACATTCTGCCTCCACTTTATTCAAATTAGCTCATCAGGATTTGTGTTCTTGATCATTCTCAGATAGAAAATACCTGGACATAAAACCTAGTAAGTCACATTTGCCATTTCGGTTTCAAGATATGATAATTGATTTCAATTATCGCTAATTACTCATTCCCTCGATTTATCCCCACCTTGTCGGACATTCTTCCTTCAATCAGAATACTTCTGCAGACCAATAGATTTCTCATAATCATTGACTGTTTCATGATAACTGTTTCATTCTCCCTACTATCTCCAATCCTTTACATCCTGTAGATATTTAGGAGTTCTAGAGCGTGTTAGATTGAAAATTTCACTTTAATTTTGACAGACGTTTTTATAATTTGAAAAGTAAATATTGACGGTTAGGGGAAGAAAAGTAGACAACTAGTGGAAGTAAGGATTTGCTTATTTAGTCCACACCTTTCTTCGTCTATTCAAATTGAAATGAAGGCTAATTCCAATAATAAAATATCAATAAAAGTTTATTTCCGTTTCATCCGATTTACTAATGTCAGCAAATGCACTGAAAAGAAATTAAACAATTTATATTCCTAATTTCCTATATAGAATTATAATTGAAAAAGAAAATTTTTACCACACATTTGTATTTTATTTTCCATTAAAAAAATGAAGAAGGAAGAATCCAAATTTCTTAACTCGAAAAACAAAACTCCTTTGAAAAAGCTTTTGAAGAATTAAAGTAAAAATATGTCACGGTAATTATTTTTCAAAGCAGTTTTTTTATAGAGAACAATGAAGAAGTAACAAGAAAATTTTTGCAAGACTTTCACCAATAACTGACAAATCGAAGACTGTTCTAGGTAGACCAAATGTTTCAGTTATATATGGTTATAACGATCGCGACACCGTGAAGTGTGTTTCCATTGAGATCCTTGTTATCTCGGTTGCAGGAAGAGTGACGTTCGCAACTTGCGGGTCTCTAGGGTGGGATGATGGCCAAATCGAAGGAGAAAACGAGCGTTTGAAATTGAAGAGACAAAAATTGCAACTATATATATATATATATACATTTTATATATATATAAGAATCTCTGAAAAAGGAAATAGAAGAAAATGTCTCCTCCGACATAAAATGAATCAAAGAGAGAGAGGGCGGTGAGGGTGGTCAGGGTCAAGATAAGATAACTTTTCGAAACCTCTATCCTCGAGGAAACAGTTAATGAGGGTCTGCTGACGGATGGCTCTTTTAGAGGCAGGACCTTCGTCTGAATTCTCCATCCCGATTCACTCGGTTCAAAAAATTCCATTGTAAATTTATTCGAAAAGTATTTTTAATCTCATGAAAAATGAAATATCCCGAAAAAATTCCAATAAATCGACTTTACTTTACAATTTCCTCAACTTAAAATTCTAAAAATCGCTTTATAAAATTGGATTTAGTTTAAATTTCATTGTATTTTCATAATAATTTATAATGCTAATGGTATTTTTAAATTTTAAACTAACGGAAATTTCATATCAAATATTAAGTGAATAAACATAAATAAAACAATTACTAGTTAGATTATTATTATTATTATTATTATCAGCTTTTCTAGGTGAAAGAAACCATAAATGCACACGGTTTTACTGATGATTGTAAGAAAAAGGAGGCGATAAACTTGACTTGAATCAGGATAAAAGAATCCTTAAGATACGGGATCTTGAAATATGATGACGATTGGGGAGCTTTTCTGTAAATCGGCTTCCCTGTTAAGAAAATCTTTCTCAATATAACAACTGTTGTTCTCTCTAAACGCGTGAGATTTGTCTTTTCAAGATTTTCGAATCTTTGTCGAGTCCCAAGGGAGATCAAATTCATCTTGGTTTGTTCAATATTCTACACAAAAGGTACATTTTGTCTTAGTCTAGAATTATTTTCTAATTACCAACTTCTGCTATGTTTAGTTTCGTTCATATTTTATTACACAAAATAAATAAATCGAGGGAATGAGTGAATTTTCAAATTTCCTGATAAAACAGACAATTTAAAAAAAATAGCAAAATTAAATAATTAGGAGGAAAAAACCGTTTATAAATGTGTTTTTTTTTGTCAGTCGATTTGGGAGAATTTTTAAGAGGAGTTGTAAAAAGTTTTCAGACGAATGACGACAGAATAAATAAATATTTTTGATAGATAATGAACGATTAAGTGTGGGTTTTGCAATTGGTTTGAAGTTATGCGAGCATATATGCCAAGCTCTGATAAATAATCTCGGTTATTTTCCCACTATTCGATGGAACATAAATCATGCAAATGAAGCGTTTGACGTGATAAATATTGCGCCCTTGTGGCTCGCGACGATTGATTACCGTCAGATAAATCCAGGCCGCACATTAAGCAGAGCCTGCAGCCTCCGGCGGACTTTTCTCCGAGTAATAAAACGACATCTTTGCGGTGGAAAAGACGACGGGACGTTTTTCAAGTTACGCCGCTCATCCATCTGGAATGCCCGAAAACTTGGCGCCTACACGATGCAAAAATCTGCCTCCCTTTTTTATATATATAAAATCCTACACAACAAATGCAAAAAATATTTGACGATACTATTTACACTTTGAGTAGTAAAGAAAAGCGATAATTAAAACTGCCAATTAGAGAACGTATGGAACGTTATTACAATTATTTTCCCCCATAGTACGTTTATTATCAAATAAATATCTACTTGTACCAAATAAATAATTTTTATCTAAATCAAATAAACTGTATTTTAATCAAAATACCATTTCATTGACTGAAATAAAATTTATTTGATACAAATAAATATTTATTTGATAATAGCCAAGTAATTCATTGAAAGAAAGAAACTTTTTTCAATATGTAATTAATTGAGTTAAAAATGATTAATTGGTAATCCCCTAGCATCCAATTGGCAAAATTTCAAGCGCGCAGGCGCGAAATCTATTGAGGTGTCATCCTTTAGGTGTCATGGCGTAGCGTCGCGATAGCGTCAAATATTGATAGCGTCAAATATCCATTATTTGAACTGCTGTTTCGTTAAGGAATTGAAACCGTCTATTTACTTAGATAAAAATAAACAATAACAACGTAATTGGAGTCAACTCAAAGTTAGGTGAACTCTAAGTGAAGTAAATCCAAACTAAAGTGAAATGAAGTCGTTACAGAATATTAGCACCAAGTTTTCTATTAGGCCACGTGACACTCAGGTCACGTGTGTTTCTATACGTTACTTTCCAAGGTTTCCTCGTAAAATGTTTAATAGATTAAGCTGGTGAAGTTATATCGAAAATATAGCATAGCATCTAATTTTTAAAGATCCTATGTCCCTTTATTGTAATACATATTAATTATTAATTAATAATAATTCTCCGCTAGTAATATAGAAATAGAAAAAGTGTTTAGTATTTTTAAAACGAAAAAATAAAAATACTGTGATAATTATTATAAAATTATTATTAATTATTATACAAATTAGCAGGTCAAACTAGCTGGTAAAATCGAGAGATGTTTTCCAAACAATTTTCTCATCATGGTAATAATATTAATTTCGATGGTATAACTATGAAAATAATCGTCATTCTCCAACTGCGTCTAAAATTTCATTACCTTCTAAGTATCGATAACGCTCTCTTAGTAATTTAACCAGTGACGCTTATAATTTCCCCATTTCCATTTCAGAAGTTACCTTCGCTTTTGCTTAAGAAGCTCCCGAGTCCTTCTCCTCTCGCATGCTAACATTAATATTCAACGGTTTCAGTTATGAAAGTAAAGTGAAAAAGTAACGCTTTTCTCAACGATCCCCACAGTCCTTGCTCTATGCCGCACATAGCGTGAATGGCATATTTAAGTCAATTATTCAATTTAGCATTATACTCAGGACTAAGGATAATTGCATGAGTTAACGCAATTACCTCACTTTTAACTATTTCCATGGTAGATTCAAACTGATAATGTAATGTTCCTGGAGTTTTCAATTTTTTTTTTGGCTCCACACAGTGTCTATATACATGTTTCATGTTTACAAGTTTCTGCGATGCTATTGAAATATAGACATATAAAATACGAGGAGCAAGTATAACCACAGGGCGGAGAAACCATATTATTCTCTTTGCAGATGGAGAGAAATAACCTTTATATGGTTTCGCTTGTTGAAGATAAGTCCCTGTGGTACCATCACAAAAATTCAAATTTCTCTCGTCTTTTATTTGACTTTCTTATGGGGCGACGAGTGGTATTAGAAAATTATTCAGAGAAAGTTCACTTGCTGTATAGGTATATATATATATACACATGCAATACATACACACACGATCGACAGCATCAACTTGTCTTGCATCACTTTATATTGAAAACTTCACCTAAAGAATTTGCACCTCCCCATACATGGTTATTATATCTTATATATTCTATATTTTGTATTCTATTCATTCCACATTACTTGTATTCTATAGATTCTTATTCTATTCTGAATTCTGTTCCTATATTACTCTATTGATATTATATTTTACGTCCCGTGCAAATAACCGCATCAATCGATATTCGGAAAAAATGGAATTAATATTATATGCTTTTCGGATTGACATCATTTATATTAGTTATATTTTTACGGTACGATAATATTTATCGACATAATTAAGCACAATTCGGCAGAAGATTTTACAATTAATTCTCTCACAAGCGCTGAATTGTTTGGATCAATCAAACATTCCAGGTTTGCATCAAAGAAATGAATCTGGATAAACTTCAAAATCTGTAGAAATCACAATAAACTTAAAAGTATCAAATTGATACTAAAAGAATCAAATTGATTCCAAATTTTTAGGTAATTCCAAATTTGATACTTTTAAGTTTACAGTGTTAGAACAGTTTTTATTAAAGTTTTCATAATAGGCAATTTGAAAACTTGATGGTCTCAATGGTGGTGATAAGGACTAGAAACAATTACAATTATGAGGAATGTTATTCACGAAACCAGTGACAATAATTTAATTATTAACCATTTATGAATACGTTATTGTTATTAATAGTTAGAAGCAATGATAGTTTCATAGCAATGGCAATTACAACTGGTTGTTATAATCGATCGTATTAGTTTCAATTAACTCCATCGAAATTAGATTCGCTTATTAATACAGTCGATAGTAATTATCTACATTTGACAACAAGTTTCTTTATTAGGAGAATAAACGTTTTGTTCCCTAAAAGAAAGTTCTTAAACACCGCAGTTATACTTACACTTCACGTTTTAAATTTCATTTAGGGGTGCGATTTTGTAATTTCACTTTGACTTTCGATTGGATATTGACTTTCACGTTGACTTTGACTTTGAATTTGACTCATTCAGAAACTCCATGTATCATCATTAGTACATTAATTAAATTTTGTAATGTAATCAAGTAATTTTTTTAATTGTAATTTCATAAAATTTCAGTTTGTCAAAGTCAAAGTCAAAGTCAAAGTCAAAGTCAAAGTCAAAGTCAAAGTCAAAGTCAAAATCAAAGCCAAAGTCAAAATCAAAATCAAAGTCAAAAGTCAATGTTAAAGTAAAAGTGAAAGTGAAAGTGAAACTCACGGTCAAAGTCAAAGTCAAAGTCAAAGTCAAAGTCAAAGTCAAAGTCAAAGTCAAAGTCAAAGTCAAAGTCAAAGTCAAAGTCAAAGTCAAAGTCAAAGTTAAAAGTCAATGTTAAACTGAAAGTGAAAGTAAAAGTAAAAGTGAAAGTCAAAGTCAAAGTCAAAGTCAAAATGAAATTTCAAAATCGCACCCCTGTTTGGAAAATTTGTTTCTTCGAAAATTTCATTTTCTGTCCAATAGAAAATATACGTTGAATACTATAATTTTAATGGGGGATAATAAATATAATTGAAATACACTTGACGTCAAAAGTTGATAGTTTAATGTTTGGAAGAGATTTTTTCGATAACCTATTATTAGAATCCCGATTAATATCACTGACACCGTTGGTATTATTTTGAAGTTGTCGATAAACCGCTCGCTGCCTTTTATTAGCCATAAAATCCGTATGGCACGGAACCCACGGTAATGAAGTTTATGTCAAATCATTTACATAATGCGAAACCGTCGTCGTCGTCGTCTCGACCTTTTCCCAGGGCTAGTATCGCGTTTAAGCCGAGAGACTATATGAGAAAATGCAAGAAAGTAGGAAAAATTTTTTCTTTTTTTTTTTTGAAAAGCAAAACTAGTTCGTATGAAACAGGAACAATGTAATCTGACCTGAATTTGAATGGCAAGAAAGACATAGGCTACAGGGGAATAATAAACTTGGCTGTAAACAATCCCGAAACTTCATTTGAATTATAAATACACTTCAAGTGTAATAGCGCACGAAAAAAAACAATAACAGAAAAGAAGATATTTCCTGTATTCATGAACAGTTTTAAACTGCGTCTTTCTAGATTATTATTTTTTTATTATTTTTATGTGTTTTTATTCTATAAGAGAATTTTTACTTTACACAATTTCGTTACTTTATTTTATGTTAAATAATATTTGTCTTTATTGAAAATTTGGGTTAATTTAAATACGAAAAATTAAAATTCGGTTAAAAACTATTTCTATGTGATGAAATTGTGTAAAAATAAATATTCTAACCAATAATTCTATGGGATATTTATGCGCTTTATAAATATATGAGAGTAATTCGCGGAAGAAAAATCTAAAAACGAATCTATGTCAATTAAGTTTCCCCGATGAAAAAATGTAAAAAGCTATAATCAAGTTTAACTGCTATTATATAGATATTCTAAGGTTATTATCTATTATAAGTAAGAAACAATTCTTATATTTAGAAATATTCTTCTGTTAAGAAAATTTTCCCATTTTAACATTTTAGGAATATTATATTCTTACATTAAGAATAAAATACATGGAAAATATTCTTAAATAGGAGGCAAGATTATATTCTTAAATTTAGAATATCGTTTTTTCAGTGATATTAAAGTTATAATTTAGATTTTATTAAACTTGTCTAATGCTTTCATTTCAAGTAGTTATTGTGATTTTAAGTTATAACATAAACGAGGAAGAAAAGTAATTTAAAAGCCTGAGAAGAGGGAAACGGAAGTTCTTATTATTTTATATTGAGTTGGAAGTGAAGATTTTCTTGGTGAGAAGCTTCAAGTTCTTCCTTGAATGTATCTATTTAATGTTGTGTTTTCCTAAACGTATAAATTTCATCCAATCTTCTTAAATCTACTACTGCCAGCCCTCGAAACTTTTACCACATTCACGACTCTTCCAGTCAATGTAACTTCCCTTCCCATGAACGTAATTCAATTGCATTTCAATCCCCCTTTAAAAATTCTCCTCAATTTTATAACATTATCCATTCGTGCTTACATTCGCCTTTATATATTTGTTGCAATCTTTCTCACTTTTATGTATTTTTGATATTATGTAATAATTTTTTTTTTATTCTGATTGAATTTTTTTAATTGAACAAACAATAATTATATTACTTTAACAGAGGTGTGATTTTGTAATTTCACTTTGACTTTCGATTCGATATTGGCTTTCACTTTCACTTAAACATTGACTTTGATTTTGACTTTGACTTTGACTTTGACTTTGACTTTGACTTTGACTTTGACTTTGACTTTGACTTTGACTTTGACTTTGACTTTGACTTTGACTTTGACTAGTAATGAAGATACATGATGTGTCAAAGTAAGTGTCAAAGTCAAAGTCAAAGTCAAAGTCAAAAGTCAAAAATAAAAGTCCAAAGTCAATGTTAAAGTAAAAGTCAAAGTCAAAGTCAAAAGTCAATGTTAAAGTAAAAGTCAAAGTCAAAGTCATAGTAATTAATTTTAATTTGAGAGTGAGAGAATAAATTCAGTAAAGATGTTTCATTACGAAAATCCTACACTAAACCAAATTTAACTGATGAGATGACATAATTTTATTATCGATTTTTATTACCTAGAATTTAATTATTATTCTGAATTTTATTGTTATTGGAGACTATTTCTTTTATTTTCTGTTTGACCTTATCAGCTAACCACGTTTGACAACCGTGTAATCATTCGATCCTCTTGACTATTGTCATTGCGGTATCAGGCAGTATAAACGCAAGTGATCTGTTTGTAAACACGCACATAGAATTGAAATAAAATTGATTTCCTTCGATGAGCTTCGATTCCATTTCAACTTCACGTACTTTTTTTACGATGGGACAAACTTTTCTTGAACACAACTTTTCCAAACCCATAAACATTCCTACGATCCTTTTGCTTTATTTACTGTGATGTTCCTAAAGCACCTAATACGCAAAGACAACGAAAAATGTACTAACAAGTGACGAAGATTTTTGTTTTGGAAAAGAATGTAGTCCCATGTATAATTCTGCAATCGAAAAATTGTTGATCAATGTTTTTTTTTAATAAAGTCATTAATTATTAATTATTTTGCCAGGAAGTGAATTGGAAAATATGCATAACATTTAAAGATACTTAATTGAAGAAGGGGCGCAAGCGTCGCCGAAGTGGAGGCAATGAATGTAAGAGAGAAAAACTGGGATGTCTCTTTCACTCTCATTATCCCCATTTCGGCGCTTGCGCTCCTTCTGCTTAATCAATTATATTACGTATCATCATTTCTATTCAATGTAACTACAGTCTATTAAATTTTATAGAAACTTTTTCTTCAAAGTCGATTAAAAAAGTAAAATATAAAAATAAAAACGTCTAACGAAAGAAATAATATTTTATTCTCTCTTAATGAAATTTACATGATCAAATCTTTAAAGAGAAATAATAATGACTTCCTATATAAAATGTTAGATACTTCATGAAATCCACAATATTCACATATTCTGGTGAGCAAATACGTCACTTTTTGTAGGAAAATTTTATTTTTAAGTAAAAAAAAACAAGTATTTTTATCCGTGAAAGTTTACTTTATGAGACCTTATTTTTAAAACTTATGAAAAATAAAAAAGTGCACTTAAAATTAACGGAAATGACATCATTAAAAAATAACGAAATATCAATAATTCATGGGCTCCAGTCAAACAAATTTTTAATCACTTCAAAAACTAATTTTTTACTTATTAAAGACAAATCTTCAAAATGAAAAGTAATTCAATTATTCAAATTAAAATGGCAAAGGAAATGAAAAATTTGACAGGCTATATCGTGCTATGTGGGAAGTTTATTTAGACAAAATTCCTTAATTTTACAAATTAGAATTGACACAGTTTTGCTAAAAATCGTTACAATATAACCTCTCAAGCCTATTGGGAGCCGACAGTTTCCGAGTAGATCCGAGAGAGTACGAACGTACCCGAAGACAAGAGTGAACCCGAGTGTCCCTAACCTTACATGCCTTAATTTTTTTTTACAATTTTTTATTATCATTATGGTTATAAATAAATAGTTCATTTTCCAACTTCTACACTCAGATAAGAATATATCAATTTTAACCGTTCAAAAACAACTGAAAATGTTAAATTTGATCCAAAATTTAATAATTAATTTCAAACTCAAGTTATATTACACACTGCTTTTAGTGTGTAAAATTTGTTTTTCGAATCTAAAGAGGAAATCTTGTTTTTGTAGAAAACAGGAAAATGTGACGTGGCAAAGGAACATTCTACCGGGAAACGAAATTGTGTAAGTTACTATATATATATATGTATGTCGTATACCCCATTTGTCTCGCTTTTAAGCGGAATTAGAATATCATCCTCTTATCGCATGCGCGGCATAAACGCTTTGCTGCTAGAGCGACTCCGCGGGGAAGAATATATATGTATATATAAAACATATAGTCCTCAAAAGCTTCTGAAAGGCACCACTGAACTTACAGATTAAAATAGTCTACACTTTATTTTCTCATAAAGGTAGACAATTGAAAGCCATATGGAATCAGTGAAAAAATATAATTTCAATCTTGAAAAAGAAAATTACCATATACAATTTTAAAAAGTAAATTATGAATTCTCTTTTCGTGAAGCTTTTTGTCTCCAATATATAAACTGAAAGTTTCTTATTTTTTTAAAGTTTATTTTCTTGTGATATATATATATATATAATAATTTCCGCATTTCTTGAAGCATCTGGATAAATGGATATTAATTTTAACATTGTGTTTAAAATGGTATTTTTTATGTGCGGCAAAAGAAAAGCTCCCTCTCTCTTATTTGAGACCAAAAGAAAAAAAACTAAACTCTCGCAAACCATCCTCAGGAGTATGCGCGTGAAATATTACAACAGAATGAGAAATTCATAATTTGCCGTAGATTTTTACCACAAAGGATTTTCAAATTCACATTTCTCTCTCCTTTTTACCATAAATATTTGCAATTTTTTTTTCTTTTATACAAATAATTAAATAGGAAAAAGTTTATTAATATTTCAAAGTTGGCATATCATAATGACTATATTACTTTAGCTAATTAAGCAAGCAGTTAAGAGTACCCTGCGTTTCCTTTTACTGGTGAAATTCTCTCACAAGTTTAACTCCAGGAGAAAAAGAATTTTCTTGAGAAAAAGAAAAAGTATTTGAAAAGGTTAAAACTTGATCCGAAATGCAGTAAAGTTTCTCATTCATAATTGAGAAGAAGGCACTTGACCACAGGGGGTTGAATTGAAAGACCATGGAAGAGAATTTTCATGACACAAACTTGGGATGATTGGATCACTAAATTCGATTTTTTTTCTATATAGTGCGTGTGTATTGATTCCCTTGTGTGTATATATATTTTCCATGAAAGTCCCCTTCTCTCACTTATCAAAATAACCTCATTATCGTGAGAATACATCTAGAACCCAATTATCTCAATCCCATTGTGTGAAATAAACTTTTTATTAAATCTATAGTCAGCTTTTCATTATTTTCTGATTCTACTATTTCTTTAAGCTTTTTTTTCCTACTTTTGTCATATGAATATCGTCTCAAATATAGAAAATTGACATTTTCTGACGCTTAGCACACAATGAAATTATTTTCGATTTAGTGCATTCTAGTCAAATAAAATCTTTCCTACCATTTATTCGAGACCTCATCTGAAAGCGGATTCTTTTTTATTAAGTCATTGAAAATAATAACGAATTTTTATTTTATTTGGAAGAAGAAAAAAAATAGGAAAATATAAAAATATATTTGTGACGTCATATACATATATATGAAGAAAGGTACCTTCCTGGAACCTTCCTGGAAGCTTTCAGGAAGCTTCCTTGAAGATCGGTGAGGCTCGGATGGAAGCCTTCCTGGAAGATTCCAGGAAGCTTTAAATGTCCGCCTTAAGGAAGTTTCCATTGGAAGCTCTAGGGAATCTTCCACCGGAATCTCAAGGGAAGCTTCCCTGGAACCTTAAGGGAAGCTTCCTCAGGAATCTCGAGGGAATATTTCATTGAAGCTTTAGGGGAGCTTCCCCAAATCTTTCAGTGGAAGCTTCATTTTAAAAATTTTAAAGATTTTTTCAAGTATTTATCCAAATTTTATCCATTTTTATGGAATAAAGGGTAAATTTTCTTTCCTCCAGAATATTGACAAAATGAACATTTTTCTGGAAGCTTCAGGGAAGCATCCCTAAAGCTTTCTTGGAAGCTTCCCTTAAGATTCCGGTGGAAGCTTTCCTTGAGATTCCGGTGGAAGATTCCCTTGAGCTTCCAATGGAAGCTTCCTTAAGGCGGACATTTAAAGCTTCCTGGAATCTTCCAGGAAGCTTCCATCCGAGCCTCACCGATCTTCCAAGGTGTCGTGTGGGATTAATTTATAAACCAGTGCAAAAAAGAGCTGGAAGAAAACGGTAATGAATATTAGTGCGTAATTTTAACTAAATTCCATTTAGAGAGAGAATATATACCCTGGCACACACCATTTGATAATTGCCACATGCGGGATTTTCACTGGTGAAATTTTCTTATGAGTTGAATTCCGTTGAATTTCGTTGCAAAAACGACATCCTATTATTGTTCACCTCCTTTACGAGCATGTTAATCCTATTTCATTGCCAGCTTTACTGTTCTCATTCGTCGTTAAGTGCATGCTCTTGATTGTTATAGACACACCGTCGAAGAAGAGAGGCGGTATGAAACTTCCCTGCTTTATCGTGCTTGGATACTCGACACTGACTTATCTTATGAGTTTACTGACAATAAATGCAAAAACTAAAGAAAGCCGTTTAACATAATATATTGTTATGTCAATTATTTTATTCCGCCTTCATGAGAAAATTAAGATTTTATATTCGCTCGATTGTTGCATTTCAAGTCTTTTAGATATTTAGACTTAATGGGTCTCACCAAGAAGAAAACGCTGTTAAGCCAAGCCAGCCTGTCAAAATAGTCGGCCATTTAATTATTCATTTCGTGTTGATGGTTCTAGTTGGCACATCACGCCGTTTAAATATGTAAAATACAATAATTGTAGTAAAAATTAGTGCTATGACAAGACCCACTTTTCCCTATTTAAAATAGGGCTCTAACAAGGGCCTTGCAAGAAACTAGGAAAACTAGTTAGTCCCTTGCTAAAGCCCTATTTCAAGTAGAGTCAAGTGGGACAATTTCTGCACGGGTTATTGTCATTTTTCTCGACGGTTCAGCAAATTATTATTTGTTAAAATTGAAAGGGAATTGATTCTCTGAGGAAATTCATCGCTGCGCACTGCTTCTTTCGGAAAATATGACCCTAGGAGAAGAGGATTTCAAAAAATTTGTGGGATTATTTTTTTAACATTAGAAAGATTTTGGAAGATTATTTTTGCAAAAAACAAATCACTGAGCTATTCTAATGAATTTTGGTCACACTTGAAATAATAGTAATTATAAACGAACATTTCAAAAGCTATCTCTGACGTAGAGAAGCTCATAATAGATCCTATTCTCAAGAGAGTAGAATCTACTAAACATAATCGTTAATTTTGGTCTGACTAAGCAGATAGTGCGACTCACTATAATTACTATACGTCAGATATAGGTACTAAATGAATAGTATTTGTTACAAAACCGATGGAAGATGCTACTATTTGCTGTCATGTAAATTTTCATCCTAAACGAAACTCGTCAAATCCAGCATTTTAATTCCCTTCCATTCAGACTGAAATGCCCCGATAAAAAATAAATCCACAGATTCTAATTAATTATAGTAAAAATTAAAAATTGGTCAATTACAAAAATACCTTCATGTAAGGAAACAATGAATAATAATAAGATAAAATATTCTTTGCGATTGATTTATCGAGTAGATGCTGACACGACAGATAAATAATCAAGTCACATGAATATTTGATAAATATCACATGAGATGAGTGACAAGTTAGTGAAATATATGGTACAATTATTAACGACCTTACTTTATTTAACGATTAAATAGTAAACAATCAATGCGAATGCATATATCTCTTATGCGAATGCAATATTTACTCACAAAGGTCAGCAAATTTGATCAGCATCGATGCATTGTATTTTCTCATATTCTATCATCAATGTTGACAATATTATTCCACTATTTGACGAGGAACTTATTTAAACTGCAGTATATCAAGTATAATAACAATTTCAATATACAATACTCAAACAAATTCCAATAAATGAAACTAATTGCCAATAAAAAGACGATCAATCCTGACATTCAATAAAATTAACATAACATTTATTATTATACCTAATTTGTAATTTATATAATCATTTCGAGCCGATATTGTATTTTAAACTTGAATTTTTTCCATATTGAATTATGGTGCGCAATTGAATAAATTATTTTGCAATCGTTCAATTTTAATGATCGTTCATAAATAAAATACATATTATACTTTTAAAGGCATGCATTTTTAAATGATGCATCGAAAAATTGTTTCTTCAAATGTTCCAAAACGGTTGCAATTGTGAAATGTCAAATGTGGTTTATGTTACCAGAAAAATAATTATTAGCCAAACTGTTCAATATTTCGGTTCAATTATCTATTTTAATTAATAATACTACTCATTAAAGTTCGATTTTGAAATATATATTCACGGCAATTAAAAAAGTTTCAGATTTTTAGCTTGTTAAACAAAAAAATAAGTTAATTAAAATAAAAAATTGAGACGACGGTTTATTCGTTATTCTTTTGTGTTAAAACTACTTGTTGCAGAAAAATTATCCGCGAAAAACGTGAAAGCGCTTCCTCTCTCTCTCCTGCGAGCTTATAGGTGATTGAAAAATAAAGAAACTTTTAACGAATTTATCCTACAAAGGAGCAACAGACTGAAAAAAATCCTCGCCTCTCTTCAAGAGAATTGTAAAACTTTTTAATCAGGAAACTCTATTTTTTCTTTTCAATTCTGCTTATTTTACACTCTGAATTCCACTATATATATGTATATTTGTTTTAAGAGCATTTTTCCTTTAGGGTCAATGGGAGAAAAAGAAGAAAGTGATGAGAAAATAAACAGGTAGGGTAAAAATGGGATAAGATGTAAAATTTACTCTTGGCTGTTGAGTATTGCGTGTGAGATTATTATTATGGAAATTTTTGATTAAGAAGAGTTGAAACTCAAGTGTTATTCTCATTAACACGAAGATAGTTGTGCAGACGTTGAGAGAAATCTCGTAAATTGCAGTATGTATATAACGATCGGGCATGGTAATGAGGACAAATGAAGTGGCTGAATTATACCCGAAAGTCCCTATGGGAAGCAGGTACCCCACTGCTCATGAGTTATTCATGGGAGTCTATCATAGCCACTACATCCAGATTGCGAGATTAATCGAGCGCGCATACTCCTTTGCTCGACCATCCTCGACCAAACTACCCCTTTTCGTTCTCCACTTCGTTGAAGGTCGTTGATATTCGTTCCTTTCAACAAGCATTGCGCCGGATGGTCAGCCTTACACTATCATAACACGCGCCCTTCTGTTCAACTATTAACCCAGTAATTGACCATTTGCACATTGTTGCATTCATGTCTAAAATCAACAATCTTATTATTTCAATTCAATTGAAATTTTACCTTCGCTAAAATTCATCCCAAACGTTGGAGTATAAAATTAAACATACCAAATTTTCACAATACTTTTACTAAAATCCATTAATTTTCAATCATCGTTACCTAAAAACCTGGGGTGCGATTTTGTAATTTTACTTTGACTTTGACTTTAACATTGACTTTGACTTTGACTTTCGATTCGATATCGACTTTGACTTTGACTTTAATTTTGACTCTGACTTTGACTTTCGATTCGATATTGACTTTGATTTTGACTTTGACTTTGACTTTGACTTTGACAAATTGAAATGTTATGAAACTGCAAAGGAGTTTCTGAATGAGTCTAAGTCAAAGTCAAAGTCAAAGTCAAAGTCGAAGTCGAAATCAAAGTCAAAGTCAATATCTTATCGAAAGTCAAAGTCAAAGCGAAAGTCAAAGTCAATGTTAAAGCCAAAGTCAAAGTCAAAATCAAAGTCAAAGTCAATATCTTATCGAAAGTCAAAGTCAAAGCGAAAGTCAAAGTTAATGTTAAAGTAAAAGTCAAAGTCAATGTTAAAGTCAAAGTTAAAGTCAAAGTCAATGTTAAAGCCAAAGTCAAAGTCAATGTTAAAGCCAAAGTCAAAGTCAAAGTCAAAGTCAAAGTCAAAGTCAAAGTCAAAGTCAAAGTCAAAGTCAAAGTCAAAGTCAAAGTCAAAGTCAAAGTCAAAGTCAATGTCAATGTTAAAGCCAAAGTCAAAGTCAATGTTAAAGCCAAAGTCAAAGTCAAAATCAAAGTCAAAGTCAAACTCAAAGTCAATATCGAATCGAAAGTCAAAGTCAATATCGAATCGAAAGTCAAAGTGAAATCACAAAATCGCACCCCTGAATACTAATAATCTATAAATAAAGATAAGATTAAAGACTATGATGAGAAATTACTTTTGGGCAAAAATTGGCCAATGATGACAAATATTTTTTTTGTCATCATTATACTTTTACGACGATTGAAATGGATAAAAGCATGAAGACATATACACATAGACGACGTTTCTTATAAAAGGGTTTCTCGCACGTACCATGTACGTGTACGTCGATACCGGGTGCACACTGTCTGTCTTACTGGTAAAATAATAATGGAACTGAAGAATACGAGACGTTGCCAACAACGCAAGTTCCAAGCAGTTCTCTGTATTTCAAGAAAACAAGGTTTGGAAAATCATGTGCTGGCCAGTATAGAAATATTCTGGCCCTATGGCGCACAATAAAACAACAGGAAAAATGTTCAAATTTGTTTGAAAACATCCAAATACAGGATGAATTTTGTAAATTTGCCAAATTTATCAGATTTACCGCCAACCGTTAAGAACGTTTGTCTTGTTTAATGAGGGAAATCTTTTCGATCAGTTTTAGTCCATTAATTCTAAACCTATTTAGTGCCGAACGCATTCCTTAGTTAACAGACCTGAAAAGATAGTCTTCTTCCCTGTTTCTGTATAATTACAGGGAAAGTAATGTTTTTCAAGCGTTGGGGAATATTTTTTAAAAATTAAGGAAAACTTGATATTTATTTTCTGGATGATGATGATGATGATAATAAAAGGAATAAAAAATGGTAATATTAGAGGCTAAGTCTGGTAATTGGATAGAGGATGCAAGAGGGAAGATCACTGATCATGATCCTCCGTTAGAACAATCAAAGAGTTCCCAAAACTAATATTCCATTACTGCTTTTTTTTGGAACGTCAAGTTAATATGTGACCTAAATAGACCGAGATCTTCAGATTTGGATCGATGAACTCCTACGAACTTCTGTTCGTAGGAAACGTAGAAGTAGCCTTTAAACGATCACTTCCATAAATGAGCTGTTCCTTGCCTATAGCTATTTGCTTTTGGAAATTTGAAAGTTCTGGTGAATTCGGACTTTGTAAATCCAATTCAGGGAATCTTCCCTTAATATTAATGTGGAAGGTTTTCTCAACATTCCATTGGAGGATTTCCTTGTTATTACAGTTGAGAGTTTCCTTAATGTTCCAATGAAAGGTTCCCTTCTTGTTCCAATGGAAGCTTCCAATGAGGCGGACATTTGAATATTATTGGAAGATTCTTCTGATATTCAAAGCGAAGGTTAAAAACCTTAGTATATTAGGGAAATAAGGTTCCTATCTTTTGGTAAATGGAAGACTATTTTTTGATTAAGGTACATATGGTAAGGTAAGGAGACTCAATTGTGAACCTTAAATTCGGAAGGTAGTCCTTCCTCAATTGGAAGTTAGGTCTGATTTTTAACGTGTTGCTCAGAACAAAAAATAGACCCACAAGTTGGAAGCAAAAAGAAAAACAATAATAATATTACTATCCTATATTGTGAAGAAATAAACAGATTATTTGAAATATAGAAAAAAAGATTTTTCCAATTGGAACATATAAATTGCCTCTTACATATATACATAAGAGAGTTATAAAAGATATATATTTAAATGCCTACACCCTTTAAAAAAACAAGCTTAGAGGGGTCGAACATTTAACCCTCGTCAAGAGAAAATATTTTGACTTCGTCTCTTGTCGAAATTAGATTCTTGAACCCTTTATTCATCAGTGCCATTACGGATGCTTTAAAATAATCAACCATTCTAAAAATAGAGTAAATGTCTCTTTTATTCCTTTATACAAAAAAAAATCTATCCTAAATTCTCCCTAGAAATGTTAGAACCTTGTTACAATTGTAACCTTGTTACAATAAAATTAGGATTCAATATTAGAAGATAAAAAATTATTTTATTCAAACAGAAATTGGAATGCAAAAAAAGTACTCACACTTTAACATCTTCATTAAAGATAAAGTATATAAATTTTGAAGTCAGCAAGAAATTCACATGAATATACAACCCCGAACTGCATATGAAATAGAGCAGACAGTCGTCATCTGTTGCATACTTTTTTGCTACTTTCACATAGCAATATATATATACATAGAAGAAGGATGGGCGAACTTAAATCCCATTTAGATTTGGATAGAAGCCAGTAATTTTGATTTGGCTGAGCAATTTATATTACGAATAATTTTCAACGAATTTAACACACTCATAGTTCCATTGCTTTTCGAACTGAAACTGAATTCGTGAAATAATTCCATTCCCATGCAATTCCTCTCCCAGGATTTTGCATTATTATTAAAGAAAAACATATATATTGTATTCTATAAAAAAAAATGTACGAATTTCAGGTAATTGAATGGTTTCTTTGTTTTGCATTGAAATTCGAAACATTTTAACAATATACATTTAGTTTGATTTTCAATATTACATGAAAAATTTAAAATATATTGGAATATTATGTATTTTTTCTCTTTAATCACTGTAGACAATCAGTGTCAAATTGAATTTACATTATAATAGTAAATTTTGTTATAACAGTTAAAAATTTGAATAGAAAAGCTGACATGAATATTACAGTACTTGTGCGCATGGTTTATTATAAAGAGAGAGATTCTCGTATATATGGATTTTCATGAATATGGCATAACATGTTAGTGTAGTTTGTGGATTTAAGCGCTGCATTGAGGTAAAACGCAAGAGGATTGAGTCTAACATATATTTCATTAGTTAAGCCTATTCTGGAATATCAAATCTCTGAAAAACAGTTGACTGACCATCAGTTTTCTGCTCTTATTTCTTAGGCTCAAAATTTATATATACTATTATCTTGAATTGTCTCTCAAGGGAATTATAATGGATTAAGAACACATTTTACCATTAAATTTTGTTAAATCCTTCTACGATGCATTTTCATTTATAAATTCTTTATTACTACCATACAATTATAAATTTTCTCCCATATAATTTATTAATTTCCAAGTCTTGAAATATTTACAAATGAAAAATAATTAAAAAAAATCATAGCTCATATTTGAAAATGCAATAAAAACCGAAAGTGATATGAAACTGATTGAATATGAAATTCAATTATATTTTTATACCTGGACACAAAGAGAAACAATTGTAGCACCTGCAACGACGCAATTCAATTCTGCATCATCTCTTAAATTTTGTGAAGCTATCAATTTTTCGCTATCCCAACAATTTCGTGTTCGACTCGAATTCAGAACAAATTCGTGCAGGACGATTTGGGCGATTTCTCATCCGTTCTAGGTGATTTTTCAATTTTCCAATGACGAGTGAACCAGAAGCGGCGTGACGAACAAACGATCGAAATTCCCGCGTCGGTGGCTCCGTTGTTGAAATATACACACACAACATGTTGATACGAGAGGGAGAGAGAGAGAGAGAGAAACGAGGTATAGATCGCAACGCTTGGGAAATCCTAGGACCCATTATTATACGTACCACATCGTTCTCACTCACGGATGCATAGAATTTTTCTTCGTGACTCTTGAGAGGGTGGAGGACGGTACCAGAAGTCGCCTGGGTATTCCTTGTGTCAACGGAGTTACTCTATTTTTAGAAAAGAGAGGCAAACCATTTCGTGAGGTAGAACAACTGAGATCGAAAGTCGGGTCATAAATCACACGCTTGTCGTCAAACGTCGACGGACCATGTTCCAATGTTAAAGAAATCTTCCATTTACATACGTGTCGATTCTGTCATGCAAACTGAGGCAATTGAAGACTTCAATTCAAGATTTCAAGTTCTTCTTTTCGATTTGTCACGTTTTTTTCTTCTTCCTTCACTGCCTCTTTCTATAGCCTTTTTTTTACTAGATATAAGCCAAGTGCCATTTTCCACCAGTCTTTCGATAACGGTATTCAGAAAAAAATACATTTTATAAAATTGTTTTATGAAAAAAAAGTCATAAACTTCGATCTACTGTAGCATTTTTCTTTTCACAAACTTTTGGATTGAAGTTTACAACGTCTTGCCGATTTTCCAAAATAATTTAAAATCGTAACGTTTTACGTTGTAAACTTCAGCTTAACAAATATATAATTTCTTGATCCTTTGTTTGGAATAATTATATTCTAGTTTGTAAGATTAAACCATCATCAATGAATGATAAAATTGGGTCCGAATCAAATAACTCGATCTGCGCAATACGAGTCATCCTTCTGCGCATTCGTTGCGCAAGAGAGTTGCGCACTGAACCGAAATTATCTTAATTTTAATTCTCAATTGTTCCAGGGATAATATAAAATTACCAATTTTCTTACTCGATGACAACTCAATTAGTTAAATGTATTTTTAATCGAACGGATAGGAAAAAGAACACCCGGCGCAAATTCTTTCCTTAAATTCGAAATTCTCGAAAAGAAGCACGGGGCTTAAGGTAAATTAGTCTTACAAACTCACTTAATTTCAGAATACTGGACTATAAATCTTGCTCGTCGAACTAAACTAGGTGAAAGCGGGGGGGGGGGGGGGGGGGGAGGGGATTATATATTCCGAAGACGCAGTAAAATCACGCTTTCAATTTATTACCGAGCGAAACACTTTCTCAAAGTAGATTCCGTCGAGATAAACGAATTAGAGGTTGATTTCTTCGACAGGTACCTAGCACCCATTACCATGCTTTTTTTCTCAATCCGCACCAAGTAGTCGAATTTTCTCTAGACAAAGTAGAAAAAAAATCCTCTACAAGAAAAACAAAAACAACGATACGATTTAGCTAGAAATACCATCCTGTATGAGAGATAAAACCAATCACATGGCACTGTACACACAGAAATTTATTGCTGCAGATTATCTGGCCGTGGTCCAAACACAAACACATTTCTCTCTCTAAAAGAGAAAAAGAAGTGGGGGGAGAAAGTTTAAAGAGAAATGAGAAAGGAACAGGACAAAATCGACGAGTCCTATCCACTTCGGTTCCTTGCCCTTTTTCTTAAATCTTTTTCAGGTCATTGAAAGGGTAAAATTTCTAGATGGTGGTGGGGGGAATGTATCTCTGTATGTGTGTTTAAATCTCGCGGAAGTAGAGGATTTCCACCAGAGACGTGCTTCGCTTTTTATTGTCAGTTTGAACCATTTGAACAACAGCCAACATGCGGCATGCGGAGTCTCTTCCCTTCTGAATATCACCCCCCCCCCGCGCTCTTTTTTCTGTATCTTCTATACATTTCTCAAGAAAGGGATAACTTCATCCCCTAACAACAATCTCACTCTGTGGGCAAGTCCTTGCGACGTGTAATAGATTTATATCCAGAACAGAGAGGAAAACGAAAAGATATATCCGGATGGGTCAGGAGGATCTTGACGAGAATGATGTTGCTCCGAACTGTGAGAAAGAAAGGAGAATCTGGTCAAAGGATTCGAGTTTGGAGGACATTCGCGGTCTCAAAAGAAAATTTCGCGATTGTCCGTGAAAGGAAAATGTTGACTATATATATGAACAGAAAGGAGAGATGACGAAGTTGATATGCGCGCATTTTCTTTATCTTAAAACGTGTTCTTATTCTCCTGTGTTGCATCCTCAAGGCGAAAGTACTGAATTAACTTTCTTTTTTCTATTTTATATAACGGAAAATTGAAAACAAATCTCCAGTGGGATTTATAGAAGGTAAAGAGAAAATATAGAATAAGTTTCCCTCTCCTCTGATAAGAAAACCCAAATAGAAGGGTGGTCCAGGCAAATGCGAGTACTCCTAGTACTCCTATTTCAAGTCGTTCTAGTATTGCAATGGACGAGTGTGTAAATAAATTTTAAAAAAGAATAAAAGATGTTTTAACTGCAACTGATTTGTATTTCGCGCTTCTGCCTCGAGATCGTAATTTACTTCTCCCCCACTAGGCACCAATGTTGTCGCCTATTTGTTATACAGGGGTCGACCGTCTATCGCATCATCTATGGTCAATTAACTCTCTTGCAAGCGCAAATACGGGACAACTTGTCTGGTTCCAAATCGCACACTCTTAGGTCATTCAGTCTAAAGCAGAACCCCCGCAAAGTATCCTTATTGATGAATCCACCGTTTCGGATCGAAACGACCAGTGGCTTTACAAAACCACGACTTATGGGTGATTTACTTTTCGATTCCCATATATACAAGAACAAAAACGAAGAACCTCCTCTACCAAATGACAAGTTATAGACACAAAATATCTATTATCTACCAGTTGGATCTGCCGTCCACTGCCATCGACTGACCCTCATTGAAAGTTCAACCACATAAAATCCCGACTTACGAATTTCAATATAGAAATAGTTATCTATGTCTGAATTCTGTGAAAATTCGAATCAAAATATTAAATTCACAGTGGTAGCACGCCAATGCTAAATTTATGTACACTAATAATGCGAACTTTTTGTCACTGCCAACAGATGCGCTAGTGTTCCCCTATGTTATAACATAGCATAGGGGAACACTAGCGCATCTATTGGCAGTGACAAAAAGCTCGCATTATTAGTGTACATAAATTTAGTATTGGCGTGCCACCACTGTGATTAAATTAGATATATTCTCTAAATGTTCCTAATTATCGCCAAACATGAACATTTTGCGCGAAATTAAAATATGAACATTTGTCAGATGTGAAAAATAAGGAAAGTTGAAAAAAAAGTAAAAAGGCGTTATGGGAACATGACAGAGGAGCTAAGTTATGGAGGATCGTCTCCGGTAGGTCGTTGCTCATTAATCGAAGATCGATCGTCCCCTGAGAAGTGATTAACGTCATCTTGAGTCTCTGGAGAAGGGTATAAGAATCGTCGTCGTTGTCGTCGTTCTCGTCGTCGCTGTTAATTCGAAGAAGAGCTTGGTAACAGCTATCCATCTTATACGTCACGTGACTATACACAGTGGCGTTGAAGTATTAGAGCGAAAGCAGAGACACGAGGCATAATTTCCTACTGGAGCCATAATGAATAAGAGCTGTGGTTGCATAGCTACATCACGTGTCACAGAGAAACTTCGTCATCTTGCAGTTGCACACGTCGTGTGTTCCATTCCGCTTGGTACCAACTACTAACGACCACGAAAACGGCAACACCCTGCGATTTCCGGAACCCCAAGTGCTTCCAAAAGTACAAAGGTCCTCCTCTCCTTGTTGTCTTACTGGTACTTCAACAAAACTAACGTAATTTAAACTTTCACCACGTCATAAACCCCTTCAACTCTTTACATCATTTCCTTCAAAATGTACAATTGCTTACAATGCTTTTCAAATTTTCAACGTTTCCACAAAACTTGCTGCTCAACTTTGTTCATGGCCCGAGGAGGTACAAACAAAAACTTCCTGCTCTTATGTCTCCTGAAAATGTTTCCATATTATATAAATTATTATTGTACAACTAAGGCGGCAATTTTTTTATCTTGCAAATTTATTACAATTAGATGAAATATTGTTAATTAATTTGGACAAATAAAATGGGAATCAACTATCAATGTCAGCTAATTTATCGCAGTAGACTTTTATTGTCCGAGGAATAGAGCGCCACATGTGTCACTCTGTTTTACCGGCAGCCGAGAATAAATTATCATCCGCCGATGTGTCTCAATCAAATGTTGAGAAGACTTATCGAGAAGAAAGGTCGCTAAACGTAACGACGCGACGATTCTCTCGACAGGTCGTCTTAATTCTCCTTCTCGTTTTCGCTTACGAATTACGATTTGTCACTGCCATTGCAAATCATTAAAATAACTGTGTTTGTTTAATAAAAAAATTGCAATAAATGCAAAAATAAGTCGAGAGTCAATGAGAGAATGTCGTCCAGATTATTAGTCTTTAAAAAAATTTCCAAAATGTATACGTATATTTGAAAATATATACCTACAAAAATATAGTTGGTTACCTAACCTTAATCTGTCAAATAATAAAATAATTAATTCAAATAAATCCACATTTTTTAAATAAAGGGTAAAATAATTAAAATTCAAATGATGGAACCTCAATAATATATTTTATTGTTATTCATTTAAATTTTATGCTCATTCTTGAATATCAATTTTCCAATAAAATATATATAATCCAGTGATTCGTACAAAAAATGTTAATTTTTAATTGATTCATTGACCCATAATTATAGGTCAATGAATCTCAATCTACCAAGAAATAAAATAATCAATTAAAATTCCTAAAGTTAGTAAATAGTAGAGTAATTAATATTCAAACAAAACGAACCGCTACAATATAAACTTATATTTAATGCTATTGATTACAATTTTTATGCAATTTTATCGAATGTCAATTTCTCAATAAGACACAATCGAGTGATATTTATATTTACTTATAACTTGTAGAAAAACATTGATGCTAAGTTTAATAAAAGGAATCAATTAATTAATTTTCTGTTTGTTTTTCGAAGCGAAACGTATTCAAATTATATTTATCTATAAAATTAAAATGCGCATAAACAAATTTACTTTCTCTTTGAATAATTTAAAATCAAAATTATTTATTACATTAAAAAGTTTATAATAATAAATATATATTTTATGGTAGGTATGTTAATTTCAATTTGGAAAATTATACTTTAACAAAACAAAATAATGAATAATCAAAAGAAATAAAATCGAAATGAATAAATAATTAAAGACAGCAATTAAAGAAAATTTCTTATATACATAATATAAAAAATAAATCATAATGACCAAGTTTTCAAGAAATAAATGAGCTCATTAAACAAAAAGTAATAAACGCAAATCACCCATTAAACTAATATTCGTGCTATTAAACAAAAAATAACGATAATCTCGGTGTGTTAAATTTATAATTAGAGAATGATAAAAGAGATAATAAAAAAATGATGCGCGCTTTAAAAATGGTTATCCGACATATTAATTATTCTATTTCCACTCTGACAATGGGAGAGAAAGGATTGAAATACAAAAATGAACTTTCAAGAGGGATATTTTACGCGAAAGACTTCTCTGTTTCCGGAAGCGGATGTCGTTTACGGTATTGTTCGGCAAGAGGAAAAGCACCGAATAAACACAACGTCTTACGGGTCGTGTAAAGTCCAACTCGGCAACGTGCTGCAAATAACTCGTTCACTTCGCAGACATTCACCCTTTATACAGAAATGGGAAACACCGAATGGTATATATAAGGATTGGTGCGCATCACGCTCCATATTGAACATTGGAAAATTATTCGACCCTCACTCTTTTACATATTTATTTATTTAGATGCGTGCACAAAATTGCCAAACGATGACTCTTTTAATAAGAGAAGTTTTTCATCCATTCTAATGTTTTTAGACTCCATTAACTTTTATCTATGTAGAAAATTCTGCATCACCAGTTTATTTAATTTATTTTTTAGTTTTATTCATTATATTATTAATTTCCTAATCAAAAAATGTTTAAACCACTTTCAAAAAGTGATGTCTAAAAGTTTAAAAATTTAATCTCTAATTTTAAATTAACTGCGGGTATATTCTGAAAGAATTGATCAGAGTTTGATTATCACGTCAATATAATTTTCATAAAAGCTCAATATTCTGACTACAATAAATTTAAGCTTATTAATTATTTGAATATCTAGCGGGATTATTTTTAATCGTAAAAAGTAAACCTGAAAACGGTCGCAGCAGCTGTTAAAAAGTTATTAATTTATAACGATACTTTGAAAAATTCGAATTGTGGAGAATTGTGGTTTAAAAGCGGTAATTTAAAATAATTTTTGACATGAGATGCAATACAGACAAAATATTTTTTATAAAGTAGCAAAAAAAAAAAAATTGTAAATTTTTATTTTATATAAAATACTGTGAAATGTAATTATGATGTTTAAAACATTGAAGCGTATTTTTATATATATTTGCAGAGTCAGTGAAATGTAAAATAACAATTAAAGAGATTTTTTTATGTAAATGCGATTAGTGTCTAAAAAGTAGAAATTAAATTTAAAAAATGTGAATCAACAGTTAAAGTTTTTGTGTTTTGTTGCTTTATATGTTTCTGTATGAGAGTGTTCTATTCAGACCATCAACCTTACCGCACAGATTTTACCCTTGCATTCTGTAACGATGCGTTACAAGTATGATTATGCATTTGCATGAAAACGGTCTAGAACATAGAGGTAAAGAGAAACTAGAGGAGAAAAGCGACTACTAGTTGTGGTTATATCAACAATCTGGACCTCCACAAAACACCACATGTAGGCGACATTTTACACTTAGCGCACTGCATTGATGAAGCAAATACACAAATGTTCAGAGAATATATTCTCTCTAATTGTTTAATATCAAGTGAAAACAAGCAAGCTTTCCATATCTTCTGGAAGTAATTTACAAATAATCGATTTTACACTCTAAAATAACAATGTACCGACAAGTCGGGTTCACTCGTGCTTTGTCGGAACACTGGATTCCGAGAAACGACACGATTCGGGTTCGGTCGTACTTCGTCGGCTCTGATCGGTAACGCTCGGCTACCACAGGGTCCAAGCGAGTATATATTCCGACTCATCGTGGCAATTCGTCAAATGACGATCAGTAGTCGCAGGTTCCGTATCTCTGCCTTTTTGAATACAAAGTAAATAAAAAGAAAATATTAATATTCCATTTACTAACATGTTTAAAACCAGCAGATATTAATTATAAAAAGGAAGTTCTTGTTTTAAATTTTTTGTTCACTCTTTAGAAAGTGAATAACCGTCTAGAGAAAATAAGCAACAGCTTGAAAAATAATCCTTTCTCTATTATTCCCTTCATTGTAAATTCCATACAATTGTTCCTTTGAAAATCCGATCCTACAATTTGGTCATTTCTTTCAATTAAAAACTTTCCTTAGCACAAACTTGAAAATCATGCATATTTAAAAAAAAATCGAATACGCAATAACCAGGTTGAAATTAATTACAAAAGCAATTTAACTTGTCCATATTGTTTAGCTTGGTTGTGTATACATTCATAATTTTACCGAATGGCAACTGCCGGAGGTTGTATCCATTGGAAAAGTTTGCCAAGTTAATTTTCAGATTGCCTGTTGATTTCGCCTGGGTCGGTATCACTCTCGCGAAAAGAATATATTCCTTTTCAGTATTTTCCCCCACACTCACAAATACACACCGCAGGAGAAAATTTCTGACATTTCCCTTACACGCGGTGTTCTCAGATGCTCCAAATCGTTCGTGCGACAAAAGTTTATTGATTCACTGAATCATTCGTATTCCGTTAACGCTTTGACTCTTTCTCCACTTCCTTGAAGATTTATTCGTCCAAAGCATTGCGCAATTACCGTCATAAACAATCAGCAATGCAGAAGTAAAATCTGATTCCATAAATTAATTAAATTACAATAATGGTTTAATTAACAAGTTTACTAGAAAAAATTTCTGATATAAGAACTTTTTAATATATGTAAAAAAGTTTCCACTTTTAGATTTTTTTTATTCCCTCGAATGAAATTGGTAAAAATTCGGACTATTTTTCAGGAAGTAATTTTTCCTGAGCTGGAAATAAAAAAAAAAAAAAAAAAAAAAAAAATTGAAGGGAAAATTATTTAAATGGAGCAAAGTGAAGAAAGTATATTTTCAGTGAATGTATGTTTTCATAAGCAGTATAGCAACTGAGAGATGTTTTTTCTGCGTTTTATACTACAACCATTGGAATTTCCTAGACGATATTCAGCTTATATTTGAAGATTTGCCTTTGAGAGTTCTTTGCCAACACGCTTCGGAGTGCCTGACTTACATAAGTCGACTGTTGCGAAAGAAGCGTGCGGGTAAAGTCATCCGTCAGGATTTGGAACGACGTGGAACGAAGGGGTGCGTTGCTTCGTCTTTCAGTAAAAGATATCGACTATAGGAGACGAATTTTCCACTAACAGAATAAAATAACCACAGTAGCCAATTTTTCTTCCTCTTGCAATAATTCTCCAAATAAAATTTGTCGAAAAAAAGGAAAATTTGACAGTATGAGAATTTTTACCATATATATATATATATCTGATCTGCCGAATATATTGAAAATTGACATAAAACTTTTACCTTGGCATAAAAAAAAATAAAAATGATTCTTTCCATAGGAATCCAGGATTTTCGAAAACAATTTACACAAGTTTAGTCGAGGATTTTTTTTCGAACATAGGTTTTTGATCCACATTTGGCTCCGATCCACGTTTGCATCCAAAGTGGATCAGTGCCAAACACGGATAAGTCATGGCAAATAGTAAAAGGAAAAGGGAGAAAAAAAAACAAAACGAAAAAAATCAAGTAAAGTAAGAATCTACAATTTACATTATTAACATAGCAATTTTATATTTTATTTACATAAAACGTATGTACGAAACAAATTAATTTTTTTTATTAAAAAAAAATTTATTTAGGTCAAAACATATATTTATTCTGGAATGTTTTTTATGCAATGCATTGAAATTTAATTAATTTTTGATTTTAAAATGGGGGCGTGGAGAAAATTATTTTCTGCTGGGAAGTTTTTAATTGAAAGAGAAATATATATATTTTTTTTTATGTGAGATGCGCGCATAATTTTCACATCAGAGTGCAGTAAAGCTCCATATCACGTGTGTTATTTTGCGTGATCAGTGTTGAAGTACACACTCGAATTCAAATGAGTGAACCTGCTTAACGTGTCGTTTCATCACGCATGGCTATTTGCATAACTGCAAGCTTGCAGTGCACTGCGACAAATGGGACAATACTTTCTTTTATACTCGCATGTCCGCGAATAATTAGCTAACTTGTCCATGACTAAACGTTCTGGGTTTCTTGTCGACAATTATATATATCGCAAAATACAAAACAGACTTTTCAATATTTACATTTCACTAAATACATTATTATATATCACACTCTATTTATTTCTCTTCTAGTTCTTTAGGTTCGTTGAAGTTTTTTTTAATTGCTTTCTTAATTATCAAATAATTTTTGTTATTTTGTTATCTATTAATTAATTTATGCTATTTTCTAAATTATACTAATTCTAATTTATAAATAATATTTCTAATTCTAATAATTATCTACGGTAAATTTAGTTGCAAATGAAACTGATTTTAATCTTTCACTTAGCACCTTTGTATCAAGATTCAAAGTTAAAATATAAAACTCGAATCTAAGGATGAACTTTTTTAAAAATTTTTTGTTATTTCTGATGAGGCAGCATTGCTCCGAAATATACTTTAGAAATTAATTCTTCATTATCGAGTATTCTAATAATATGAAATAATTTCCGATGGTAAAGTACTTTCTTGGAGATTTGAGCAAAAAGGTAGAAAATAGAATCCTTAATTTATGATTGTATGCATCAAGAATCGGAAAAATCATATTTTTTGCCACACAAAAAAATTATCACTATTATTATTCTTACAATAAAAAGATAAGAAATAACGTTAGGCGGTACATGAAGGGAATAGATACGTCTTGCATACATTTTACAGATTTTCTACTAAAAATTAACAATAATATTTGGTATAAAATGGTTAAAAAATTTTATAGAGGAAAGAATTCAACATGAAATGTTTGAATAAAACAAATAGAAGAAATTCGTGTGTTTGTTAATTGATGAAAATAGAGACGAAAGAATTGTTGATAAGAGTATAATAAATTAATAACTAATGTTGAATATGATAAAATGATAAAAATTCGAAACTTGCCACCAATGATGCAAATATGAGAGAAGAAGATTCCGGCACAAAGAAGAAGAAATGATGTTGTCATAGTTTTCCCCTAATGTGTGGCACCTTCGCCACGCACTTAATTCTCTGTGTTTTTCTTGTTCACACACTGACACTGACACACTCGTTTTAAAAAAAAATCTACGCGTGCCGGAGAGCAAGTTCTGACTGGCCTGACGCGACTGAGAATCCTGCAGGAGAACATAATAACACGCATGCGTTGCAGCTTCCACGTGCCAGCTTTCGCACCCTTTAGCTCCTGAAGGAGGAAAGAGAAAACCATGCCCTACTCCAACCCACAGAAGCTTCAACTATCAGCTGTTAGATTAATCAGAAAGTTTCCACTTCGGTCATGGCAATTACTGTGCTAACTCATTTAGATCTTCCATCGATTTGATTTAGTGTCTCCCCGATTTCAATGGGTTGAGTTACCAAGTACCGCAAGTTAACAATTTTAAACTGGATTCCTATTTCGCCTCGTTACAGGGACAACTAAATTAATTCTATTTGCGCCTTCTTCTGAAAAAACTTTTTTTTTATCCAAAGTTGATGCTGGTAATAATTGAGGATTATTCCCAATATACGAATCCTCAATTATTATTTTCTCGAGAAAAGAAATTGTTCACGAAAAACGACCTAACTTGCAGTTGCAGCAATATATTAAAGCAATTTTTCCAATATTGTTGTACCTTCTTAAGTGAAAAAAAAACATTTAAATTTTTGTTAAATTGTTCAATAATTATAATAGCTTGTAAAACTGCTGTAGAATACATAATTAAAACCAATAAATTATACTTTTCGGTAAAAAAAAAGAGTATTTTAAGCTCAGGACCATAAATTTATCCCAGGTTTTAATTTAGCAGAGTGTCCTCTGGGCTAGACATGTCACTATAGTAGAAAGAGCGAGATTTTCGTGCAGTGAAATAAATTTAATGTGGCGAAACTATCGTAGAAAAAAGCTTGACCACAATTCCGAGTTTGCCAATATTTCCTTTTTTTTCCAATTTCGAATACTAAGGATTCCACTTTTTAATACCATTTTTATGCTTCGTGTTGTTCTTTTTTTTTACCTATAATCATTTTCAATCAACTGATTACTCATTGAGTGTTTTTTTTTTTTTTTTGCAAAAAGAATTTATCTTTATTTCTATGTATAAAAATTAAAAAAATTTTAGAACAAAACCTTTTTGAATTCTACAATAAGGATTTAAAAAATTTAACAAAATAATTTAATTTTACTAACTCATAAAATGGAAATAAGAGTATTAATAACACAACAAAAGAAAAATTACCACTATTAATATTCTTATAATAAAAAGATAAGAAGTAACGTTAGGCCGCACATGAAGGGAATAGATACGTTTTTGCAGTGTTATTTTCCTTGGATAAAGGGAGTAAGAAAAGTGAGGAATCCTGAGTTACCTGAGTAAAGAAAATCTAATGTTCTTTCCCCTTGAACAGAGAGAGACAGAAGTAGAGAGCCGGTCTTATTCTATTTTCCATAAACAGAGAGAGATCAAACATCAAAACAAATTTTCTATCTCAAATTTTTATTTTTCATTATTTTCTTTTAGTCTAAATAAAATTAAACCTCATTAACCTTGATGTTGTTATTAAAAGGGTAATTGCCAGTGGTCTATTGTTCGTACACAGGACACATAATTTCATACCTGCCTTTGTTAGGTAACGCTCAAAATTTGGACATTTTTATCTCTTTATATTTCTAAGACAAATAATATAAGAGTTTCTTTCTTTAAAATTTATTTTCTTTCTCTAACTGAGAAATAATAACATAAAAACCTTTGTGTTCGGCAGTTTCAAAATCTCAAATCTTCGTTGAGTGTTCGGGTAAGCCACGTGTTTCTAAGTGCGATTAAATATCAAAATTTTTTATTTTTTCTTTTTCCAACTGAGTGTTAGCTTTCGCGAGTTCACGTATTATTTAAACCCGCGGACGATTTACAATGTAGGGCAGTATTTTTTTTGTCTCTATTTAACGTAAATTAAAATTAACCCTTTGACCTCGGGAGTGTTTGCAATGCTTAAAACCGCGATCGATAGTAAATAAAAAGTGCCCACCATTTTTTTCTTTTTCACACGTGGTTCGGGAGTGCTCGAAATTTCTCTAAAACCGCGAGTGAGTGAGTGTTTTTTGTGTTCCAAAGATGACATCGTACGAGTGCAGCTCCGGGATGGAGGTCGGGTATAGGCTGAGACTGACCGCTGTAAGTATAAATATAGTAAATAATTAATAAATAATAAAAACATTTTATTAAAAATTGTAAATTTAATGTAATTAAATATAATAAATAAATTTCAATTTTAAATATAATTTAATTCAATAAATAATACAAAAATTCCATTTAATTTTATATGTAATTTAATTTAATAAATAATAAAAAAAAATTGTTAATATTTTTCAGACTGGTAGGACAGGAAGGAGGATGCTGAGAAAGCATGGCCCCTGCATAGCAACCCCGGTCTCCCCGCATAGAAGAGGGGCCACTGGGGGGCTGGTCCAGAAGAGGCGATGCTGCCATCGCTC
>JUFY01000148.1:0-19445 GCA_001855655.1 Leptopilina clavipes
TATTAATATTTATTAATTATTTATTTATTTTTTTATTTATTTTTTTATTTATTTTATTTTTATTTATTATTTATTTATTTATTTATTAATAGTAAATAAAATAAAAAATGGAAAAAGAGGGAAAAATTTCTAAAGGAATGTTTAAATCTTTAATTACAGATGAGGAAGTGCCGTTAAATTTGAGCACGAAACCTAGTGATGTTTCTTCGACGAATAGTCGGAAGAGCGAAATCTGGTCTCCTGGTTCGGTCTGCGAAAGGGAAGCCAGGGAGACGAGGGTACCCTCTGATCAACATTCCCCTTCGGCAACGACGCCGGTAATCACTAGACAAATTCACCATTCCCCCCTCACACCACCCTCGTCATCCGAGAGAACCTTTCAGGTAAGTTTCCAAAACTTTTTTTCTCCTAAACTCATTCATTTTTCATCAACTTCTTTCACCCCTCAAATCTACGATTCTCGTGAGAAACAAAAAATTAAAGAACCATTCAGTATTATTTTTCCTTTTCCTTTTTCAATAATTTTACTAATTCGAAAATCGAAATTGTTGATTCAGTATATGAAAATTTTTTGGAATTAAAAAGAAATCTATTTGATATTCGTGAATGTAGTGAACTATTTTAAAATTTTTTGATTTTGCTGAACTGTTCTTTAAATTTTGTTTGCTCTGTAGAATTTCTATTTTTAGTATATTTCTGATGAACTTTTTTTTAAACTTTTTTTTTAATTTACTGAATTATTATTTAATACTTACACAAAGTTTTAAAAATTTTCTGCCACAAATCATGGGGGACTCAGAGAGACTGTATGTGGGAAAAATAATCTTGATTCACATGACAGTAAAACGTTCTTGTGAGCGAGTACACTTGAGAAAAAATCAAAAAACAGAAGTAGGTCCCAGGAGCCTCGTAGATCCCAGTGGCGGCAAATAGAGACTAGTTCAGTAACACGATGAAAGATAAAACTCGCGATAGTTGGAGTTTCGAGGAACGTCAAATGAATATCAGTCTTAGAAATCTCACTTTGCCTTACACACTGTGTCCATAAGATGAATCTTCTCTATGACTTCTTTTCCTATACACGGCCTTTTGACCAAATAAGTGTCACTTGCAAAATTAATTATCTCCAATTTCCTAAAATAGTATATATACATTGGAAAAACGCGCAGTTTATAAACAGAAGAAAAACTCTGATATTTTTCACATCAGAGATAAGAAATAACGTTTACCGTTAATTTTTTTTTTCTCCGCAATATGCCAATTATTCTATAAAGAAAATAATTATATGGAATAAAAATTAAAACTTAGTAAAGCAAAAAAAAATTCGCACAAATCTAATAATTTTTTCATTATAAATCAGAATGCAATTTTACTGAAATGAAAATTATACTATAAATGAAAAATACTGCGCTTTTTAAATTTGGGAATTATTGAAAATTGTTCCCTATTAGGGAAAAATTGTATATACAAAGGACTTTGTCGATAAAAAAAAAAAAAAGTATTATCATCGTAAGTCCCGTGAATTACCCTGGCATAGTTGTTTTATGACAAATATGTGAAACTTCCACTGGAGATCGTAAAACGTTTCGATTTTCCATAAAAACTCTTGCAGTTAAACTCGACTTCAATTTCAAACTGTGGTGCGACAATATTAGAAAATATGTATTAATATTGAAGGACTTGACAAATCGATAAATCGTATAACTTTTCAAAATGCAACTGATTGCTCAAAACAAATCTGTTTGACAAAAAAAAAAAAAAAAGAAAAAGAAAAAAAATGAAAAAACCAAGCAGCGCCTGAATTATTGGTTCGGATAATTGAGGTTCTAGTGTAATTGCAATTTTTATGGAAGAAAATATTTTGATTACTTTTCTTGGATTGAAATTATCATTTTTTGCAAATTTCAATTAGTCATCAACAAGCAACGAGCGTCGTCAATTATATATGTATATATAAATTCTTTGTCTTGAAATGCAACCGGAAGTGAAATGCTTTACGGGCAAAGTGTTGTTACTTTCAACACCAGCACACACCCTTTGAAGCTTTATCTTTTCACACAATTGGCTTTATTTTCTCGAGATTCATTTCTCCGTTTTTCTCGCTCTTGGTGTATTGCTTATATTTTAAATGCGCATTTTCTTCACACAATGCGAATATAATAATAACAATAATACAATAATTTGTAATAACTTCGTGGGATTACTATAAATAATATAATTTCAAAAAAAAGGATGAAGGAAATTTTCTTCCTTTTTTTATACAAAATACATTTTCTTTTGGAATTTTCTTGGAAAAAAAAGAATGGTTTTACATTATGATGAGAATGTGAAAAATACTTTCTCACGTGTGATGATAATTATTCATTTCGATATTAGAAATTGTGAAAGAGAAATGAGTTTATTAATAAATCGATTGAAAATAATGTGGAATGATTCATAGAAAGTTTTTTGTACCGATATAATTTCATAGAAATAGAGACATGCACGTTGTATATTAATATGTACGATATTCTGTGAATACGTATGGTTCATTGTCCAATAAAGCAAGAATGGATGCAGTATTGTCAAGACTGGCGCCTCTGACAATAATACACACATCGAGAAAACGGTGCTGCGTAAATACAGCCGCGTCCGGAATTATTACTCGCGATTATACATTCAAAATTAATTTTCCAAGCAAAATAAAATGTGTAATGATACAAACAATGATACAAACGAAAAAAAGAAGGAATCATTGAAACAAATGACGAAATTTCGCGAATTTATTTACTGAAAATGGAACATTAAATAAACTTTAAGGGCATGTCAAAGTCGTTGCAATTTTTTCATTGCAGCTAAATGGAAAAATCGTAACGACTTTGAACTGACCTTAAATTGTAATAATTAATGAACTTTCTAAATAATTTGGATTAATGATTAAATTCATCCATATTTAATTTTTTTTCAAATATTATTAATATAAATATATTATTCATCTATTGATAAATTTTATTTATCTATTGACAAAAATAAATTTTGCAATTATAAGAAATTTAAAAAAAACATGCAAAATATCATTTCTGCTTGAAAATTTATAAAAGGATTTTTTTGTTTCAGTGTAAACAGTGCGGAAAGGCTTTTAAGAGATCTAGTACATTAAGCACACATTTATTAATTCATTCCGATACAAGACCCTATCCCTGCGACTACTGTGGCAAAAGATTTCATCAAAAGTCCGACATGAAGAAGCACACCTACATTCACACTGGTAAGTCGCTTATTTACCACAAATATTTATTTTTAACAGTATTTATTGAATTTTTATTTTTATTTTTATTTATTATATATTGTTTATTTTTTAAATATTTCATTATTTTATTATTTAAGTAGAACCTCTATAAATTGAATAAGCCCCGGAAAGTGTTATTACCTAAAAACTTAAAAAATTTTAATCAAGGTTCCACTGTATTTACCTGTAAAAAATGTCAAAGTGTCAAAAAAATTATTATTTTTGACACTTTAACGTTTTTTACAGGTAAATACAGTGGGACCTTGATTAAATTTTTACATATAAGTAAAAATAGTAATAAGTAAATTTTACCTTCAAAATTCTAAATGCTTTCTTTTTAATCAAGAAATTGAAAAAATAATAGTGAAAGAAAGAAAAAATATTATTGAATCGTAATATCATGTTTGATTCAAACATTTTAAAAAAAATTTAATTCAAACATGAATATTGAAAATTGAAATTAGTATATTAATTCGTAACGTTGCTTCGCGCAACGTTATATATAAGAGAAATATAATGAAAACTTATTTGACAATTTGTATGATAATCGATAAAAAGTTTCTTGAAAAAGTTTTTTTAGAGCTCGCGCGTGTTTTTATGGTAACTTATTATTAAGTTTTCAATTCAGTAATAACGCGATTATAATACGCGAATTACATGAAATAATTGCTCTTGGGAAGTTTTTTTGGAATAAAAGTTCAATATTATTAAGGGTGCAAAATATTTCAGAAAAAAAAAGAATGAAAAAGAAAAAACTATATACACACACATTACCAGCGACGCAGGTTTTTATCTCTATATTTTCGGCAGGTGTTAAAATTACAAGAAACAGAACAATTTTAACATCTTTTTTCTCCCTTGTTTCAATATATATAAACATATATATGCTAGAATTTTTTTTTTGCCAAAAATTTTTGAGAAAATTTTATGACTGACTTTAAGTGAGCTGTAATGTTAACGAGAGGCGCGTCTTTTGTATATACCTATATGCATAATTTAAAAACACTTTTGAAGCTAGTGAAGCTTACTCTCTTGTATACATACTTTCTTATACATATATATATAAGAAACATTGGCTGCTCGTTATTGCGCGCGACCGGAAAAAGTAACCTGTAATTTTTACCGGTACCCTTTAATGCTTTCCAAACGAGCGATAAATATACATACATGTGCGCGCCATCTAACGCTTATATATGAGCGCACAAACTTTGGGTAAACTATATACAAAGTGTAAGTGAATTTTTATTTCGCTCATATTTTTTACTCAAATGAAGACAAGTACTTCCTGATGGTAATCTAAAACGCCTTTACCAACACCTCAAAAATATTTTATCTTTCCCAAACATCGCGTGAGTTTATGATTTTCTCGTAAACAAAAATCTTACTATTTTTTTATAATTACATATTATATGTATGGTACTGGGGAAAAAATCTCCTTTTTTTGAATTTCTCTTAACCCTTTGAGGTCCATAAAAAATAATAATATATTGGCCCCTACTTAGACAAAAATCAATACAATTATTTATTATAATCTTTTTATAACAAATTGTGAACACTGTAAACGTAAAAGTAACAAATTGATACCAAAAGAATCAAATTGATACCAAAAGTATCAAATTGATCCAAAATCAATTTGATTGGAATCAAATTGATACATTTGGTATCTATTAAATTAAATTAATATTATATATAATATTTATATATATATTTAATATTATATAATAATTCATTATTATATATTATATAAAAATTATAAATTATATATTATAAAAATAATTATATCTTATAATAATAATAATTATATATTATAAAAAAATTCATTATATAAAAATTCACTATTCGGAGGGTTTTGTAATCAGATTTCAATTTTGATGTCAGAGATTAAAAATCCAAAATGGCGGATCCAATATGGTGGACCTTTAATTAATATTAATATTAATATTAATATCTCAACATTTAGATTATAATTCAAAAGCAAACATAGCATAAGAATTAAGACCAAAATTCATTAAAAGGAGAAATAAACTGAAAATTTTGACAAAAAAAATTTAAAGCTCAAGAGAGTAACATAATTTCAAATATTTAGGTCAAGATTCACTATATAAAGTGGAAAATAACATCAAATACTGCAGTATTTTGACCTAAAATAAAATTTTTAGATTACGCTCTCTACTTGACCTTTTAAATTTAACCTAAAGTTTGAGATTATTTCGCAATTTGACCATATGGTCAAACTATTGACTATTTGACTATTTGACCAAATAGTCAAAAATTTAGGTCAACCCTTTCAGTATTGCGTTTACCTTTAGTAAGTAAAAAGCTCGATCATTGATAATAGTCACAGGTCAATAGGCGGAAAAAGTGTTAAAATTGAAATCCACATTTACAGGTCAAAATGCGAATAAAGTCTCAAATTTTAGGTCAATTGTCAACAACAAATAAGCGAACAAATAGTCAAAAATTTAGGTCAACACTTTCAGTATTGCGTTTACCTTTAGTAAGTAAAAAGCTCGATCATTAATTATAGTCACAGGTCAATAGGCGGAAAAAGTGTTAAATTTAAATCAAAATTTACAGGTCAAAATGCGAACAAAATCACAAAATCACTTTAGGTCAATAATCAAAGTTTGATATTGGCTACAACTTACTCAATTTTAGAATAAATTTTTTTTAAAGGAATATAGCAGATTTTTAATAAATTGTAGTTTATGCTGTTGCGAATTAAACTTTTACTGACATATAATGTTACATACATTAAAATGTCAAGTGAATTTAAAATTGTGTTATAAATTTAAATATCACGTGTATTCAATAAGAAATCGTTGAGAATGATTTCAAATTAGAAATATACAGGATATGAACTACATATAAAGTTGAATTGTATTTATATATAAGTAAAGTAACATTAATGTGGTATGAAACCCTATTTTACTCCCAGATCCGCCTTCTTTACCTGAAGAAAAGAGGGGCTGGAGAGAGAGAGAGAGAGAGAGAATTCAAGGGGTTTGGACTTATATGAAAACCTTATGCGGTAAGTCCACCCCAACATGACAATCAGACAAAATACAATGCGTCGATTTCTCAATAATGCACGACATTTAGGGGTCACACTGGCAATTTATATAAAGTTTTACCCATTGTATCAGCCGACAACTGGCTTTAAAGTGTTTCACTGTTTTCAAATTATCGATTAATTTTCACTTAAGTGCTTATTATAATATATACAGATATACATATTATAATAGCACACAATGCAGATTTCCTTTCCGATTTGAAATTCTTTATCATCAGATTGTCACTAATTTTTTTCAAGATTAAAAGTTTTCAAATCATTTTTCTAAGGAAAAAAATACTCTCGAGTGTAAAAAAACATTGTTCCTTAATCTTTTATTTAAGAAATTTTTCTCTAATTTGGACTTTGGAGGCATGATAAATTCAAATATTGGGTGAAATAATTCATAGTAATTATCACTGATTAAATTAAATGGAAAATAAAAAAATATTTAAAGGGTTATAATATTTTTCTTTTAAACGGTTTTTGTTCAAGTGAATATTGAAATTCTGGATGAAATACAGTCGTTTTAGTTTGTTTTAAGGGCATGTCAAAGTCGTTGCGATTTTTCTATTGAGCTGCAATGGAAAAATCGCAACGACTTTGACATATGCCCTTAAAAGTTACGCCCACATGGGGTACTTATTGATTTCATTGGCTGACGCATGAAGGTCATAAAATGACAAACAGTGGAATAGGCGACAAATTCATTAGGGGCGTTCCTAAAGGGATTCTCACTAATTTAATTGGGTGACAATTGAAGGTCATAGAACGAGAGCCAATGAAATCCGCGACAACTTATAATCGCATTAAAAATGAGTAGAAATCATTAAAATTTTACATTTCGTTAAATTTTTTGTATTTTTTTTTCTATACGTCTATAAGTTAAAAAATAAATAGGCGCGTGGCTTTAATTAAAACGCATCATATAAGTGTGTAAACGATCAGTTATAAATACACATATATAGTGTATAGCGGACAGCTCTAACTGATTCTTTACCTCGGTCTATAATCTTGGCAACCCTTTCGCACCTTAATCGCGATACGGCGCGTCGCCTTTGGAAAGTATATTAAAGTATCTTTCCCTCTCTCTCTCTCTCTCTCTCGTGCATAGCCCAAACACAGGTCGAGCGTGTCCAGGAATGACCGGAAGGAAGGCACGATGGGAAATGGGCTGTTTGCCGTGTGCTAAGTGAGCTTCCGGCGAAAAAGCGCGTGTGTGGCACGTGACTGACACAAACTGACGTTTGGGGTGCATGTCGCCGGCTAATTAAATTCGTTAAAAAAAGGGGTTCAAAGCGAAGAAAACCGAACACCCTGCATCTAGAAAAAAAGAAACAAATGGCTCTCAATTTTCTTTTCAACTGCATCTGCAAAAAAAAAAAAAATACTTTTACTATAGAAAAAAATTTTAAACAGGGTAAAATTAAATAAAACCGCGATCAAAATTGTAAATTAAGTAAAAAATTAATCAATTAAGAAAAGAAATAATTAATTCCATACTGTAGTAAATAATTATTAGCAACTAATTATTTTTGTAACTAATTATTCCAGCAACTAATTATTTTTGTAACTAATTATTCTAGTAATTAATTATTATAGTAACTAATTATTCAAGTAATTAATTATTATATTAACTAATTATTATAGTAACTAATTATAATAGTGACTAATTATTTTAGTAATTAATTATTTTAGTAATTAATTATTATAGTATCTAATTATTCAAGTAATTATTTATTATATTCACTAATTATTATAGTAATTAATTATTATATTAACTAATTATGACAGTAATTAATTATTATAGTAACTAATTATTGTAGAAACTGATTAATAATTTAATTTTTCTTTAATGGAAAGTTTTATTAACTTTTTATAATATGTAATATAGGAAGGAAAATAACCAAAAAAAAATGATATAAAATTTATCAATCCATTCGAGTCGAAGTGAATGTAAACAAAAATGAAAAAAATAGATATTAAGTTATAGTATAATTATATGCAGCTTCTAGTTTAACCTTGAAAAAAACACGTAGGCAATTGACGACTCTTTTGAGGCTCGATATCACTGTTATCAGGCTATTTTGTCTCACTCAATATATGGCAACTTGTTGCGGCATAATCACACTTCATTCTTTTTTACTTTCAAAAAGATAAGACAATTTATCCCTAAATACAAAAACTAGGTGATTCTATATATATTGTCAACTGTGAATGGCAATTATATATACATATTGCTTCTAGGCTAGAGTAATTATTATCTTTCTTGTTTATTTCAATGTAATAGTAATGACTCGTGTCCGTCGCATGGAACCGGTTCAATTTCTGCTTTACTGTCCCGGGCCCGCGATAAGTTGACTGTTATTTTTTTTTCTCCTGATAAACATATAAGACTTATTTTTTAAATAAACTCCTCACTCTTTGCTTGCGAAAAAAAAGGCAAAAAAAAAAAAATTGTACACTGTACAAGATTTTTAAACTATAACTTTTTTGTAGCCATTTGAAACAAAATGGAACCATTAAAAGTTTAAAGTTTTTAAAATTTTAATAATTTTTCAACCATAATTAATAAATTTCTAATGGAAAAGAAATTAATTGAGAAAATAAATTATAAAATGATTAATAATAATTAAATTAATAAAGAAAAAATCCACTATTCGGAGGGTTTTGTAATCAGATTTCAATTTTGATGGCAGAGATTAAAAATCCAAAATGGCGGACCTTTTTTTAAAATTTATTGGTCTTGCTTCAAAACGCGTCACTCGGGGGTTTTCGGGGTCGCTGATTATGAATCTCGCGTCAGATTTACAAAATGTCGGATCCAATATGGCGGACTGAAAAATTTTTCCTTACAGTTTAATAAAGTTTTGTTATTCTTGAATGAAAATTCAAGAAACTATTCATTCAACAATATAACGAAACTTTATTGCTGAATATTGTCACAATTTATTTATCAACTTTCTCGAAAATAATTATTGTCTTATATAGTTTTCGTATTCTTTTTTTTTCCATTCTTCCTCATATGGTACACTCATCGAAGAAACATACAATAGTGAAGCTATTTCTTATGCAGAAACCTACTTATCATCAGTTTTTCTTATATACAAAACTCATGACCCCTCTATATATATTTGAATGATTTACCGGCGAAAAAAAAAAGAAAAATGAAGAAGAAAAAAAAGAAAAGAAGAGGAAAAAAAGAGCGTGCACAAAAATGCACATCATGTGAAAAGAGTTATAATGCACGTCATTCTAATGAACGGTCACTGAACCTATCGAACTATAAATAATGGAAAACACACTAGACGCGAGTCTTACAAATTGATTTCCTTACCCCTTTTTGTTATTCGCCGCCCAACTTTTGTTTCAACGTTCAATAAGAAGAAAAAGGGGTTGCAATTCAAGTTCGGAGAATTTTATTATAACTTCACCCGCAACTAAACACATAACCTGCTTTATGGCTCATCATAATATTGTGCGCATTTCCTTTTATTTTTTTTCTTTCCTCATTTCTACACTTTCTCTATTAGTCGCGAGTTGAAAACAATATAGTCATCAGGACTTTAGAAACACACTTTACAATAAAGATCACTTAACATAGTTTCACTTAGTTGTTAGCTAACTACTTAACAAGAAATGCATATATATGTAGATCAAAGAAATTTTAACATTCTTTTACTTAGAAATAGAAGTTTTTCTATTCATTATTCACGATATTTGAAAATTAGTTTTGAAATCATCATTTTTGAATTTATTTTAATTTACCAAATTTTTACATATATACAATAAATATTTATTGTACATGTAAAAAATTATAATATACCCTAAATTATAATATAATATACAGATATACAATAAAATATGATTATTAATAAATAAGACAAATGTAAAATAATAAAATCGTTTCTCAAATTTTTAAAAACATATACTTTTTTTAATAACTAATTTTCATTTTTGAAATTATTTTTCATTTTTTATTATTTTTATTTTTTTTTAAATTTAGTAATTTTAAAAAATGAAAATTAGTTATTAAAAAAATAGTAGATGTTAAAAATTTGAGAATCGATTTTATGATTTTACACTTATTTCATTAATAATCATGTGTTATTTCAGGTGTTGTCGTTCTCAAGTTCAATGTTAAATTTGTGTCAAACTAATAAAAAAATTAATTTCAATATTAAATACTTAACATTTTCTTGTAAAAAATGTTGAGAAATTTTTCGAATTATTTTCTTTCTTAAGAAAATAGAAACCATGTGTTTATTATAAAAAGGTTTAAAATTTTACACCTGAGCAATTCTATCAGATAATTATATTGTTTAATTAACTCTTTAATTATTATTCTATTCTCCTCTTTCTGTGAAACTAAAAAAAAATTATTATTATTATTAAAAAAAATAACAATAATTCTATTATTAAATAATAATTTTTATCGGGCTTTATTATTATTATTATTATTATTATTATTATTATTATTATTATTACGATTATTATTATTGTTACGATTATTATTATTATTATTATTATTATTATTACGATTATTATTATTATTATTATTACGATTATTATTATTATAGATATAATTGTAACCATTAACACAATAAGTATAATATTGAGAAAAGAATTATAGTCAATGAAATCGGCTATTGGATGTTTTAAAGAATATAATTAAGACGCAATACGATTTGCTCATTAGGAAAACTGGAAAGTGATATTTATGTATATATTATTTCTATATGGGTTCGTTAAGCATGTCGTACATAATTAAGAAACTGAAAATCGCTTCTTCTTGTAAGTCTATCATTAAAATGAACTCTTTAAGTGAACCTAGTGGTAAATATTTAAGTCATCGGCAAAAGGGTCGTTAATGAGTTGTGTGAATCGATATTTTCTTGCGGGTCGCTGACATTCTGAACAAACATTGCTTTAAACCCTTTCGCCTGTCACTCACCAATTATTGGCTCCAACTTTATAAGCATTTAATGTGTCATTAATAATTATCATTTCGCAAAATCAGCCGATAAAACACGATAATATTTCCATATAAATTTCAAAAAAGTGATAATTCAAATTTTTAATTTAGAAATTTATTGTCCAAATTTACTCTATAAGGTAAACTTGAAAATTTACTTTATAAATTAACTGGGCCATGCGAAAAAAGCATTTGTTTCTCTCCTGCTTTTGTGAAAATAAAAAAAAAATTATTATTATTATTGCAAAAAATAACAATAATAGTTAATTAATAATAATAGATGATGATGATAATAATAGGTCATAAATAACAATAATAAAATTATTATTATAATTATTATTATTAACTATTATTATTAATTAACTATATTAATTATATACATTGAATTTAAAATAAACCTAAAAAAGCCTTTACGGCTTTTCAGGTGGAATTTTAATGAAAATAAATTCCAAGTAATTTTTTACAAGAGAAAAATAATAATTTTTTTAATACTAATTTTTTAATGAAAATAAATTCAAAGTAGTTTTTTTACAAGAGACAGATAATAATTTTTTAATAATAATTTTTTAATGAAAATAAATTCCAATTAAATTTTTAAAGGAGAAAAATAATAATTTTTTTTTTTACAATAATTGATAAGGTTTGTTAAACATTAGGAACTGCTTTTCAATGTGAGGGGGCTCTGTTATCACAGATTGTCATTATGGTAATTGATCTTGAATAAATGACAAGTGGAATATAATCATAATTTGTCACGTGATGTTATTTTAAATATATTAAAAGCGGTTTTTTTTTATTATTATCTGACACCTGCATCCGTGAAATTGAAAATATATTCCACAATTATTTATAAATATATATATATAATTTTTTTTGCTCTTATCTTCAATTTTCTTTTTTCTCTTTATTTATTTATAATTGAAAACAATGCAAAAAAAATTCTTTCTGCATATATAAATCATTGTTTTATTTTCATTTTTATACATGAAAAAAGAGTGCGAAATATCGAATATTCCCGCAACAATATAAATTTATGGATTTACTCATAATCATTGGAAACGTTTTTTTTTTCTTTTTCTTTTGCTTCCTTTTTACAAAGTATGATCCATATACTCATCATATATGATTTATTAGTTGATTCAGGTGATGGTTTTGCTAACCTTGACGGACAATTTCATACCCCCAAGCCTATTACAATTTGTATTGTGATAAATCGACTTAATTTTTATTTTACCTTTGTTATGACATTTATTGCTTGTTGATATTCTCACTATGAAAATAATTGCAATTCCTAATTAGTTTTCAGTAATTAGTTGCAATTTTATATTAAACTTTGAAATGTGGGGTGAAAAATGACCCAATTTATCCTATTTATTATATTTTAAATTTTTATATATAAATATTACACTGAAAAAAAAATTTATTTGATTCAAATAATGAATTACTTGTCTATTATCAAATAAATATTTACTTGTATCAAATAAATTTTATTTGAGTCAATTAAATGGTATTTGACTCAAATACAACAGAAATTATTATTTCACTTACAACTTATTTGAATGAAATAAAAATTATTTGGTTCAAGTAAATATTTATTTGATAATAGACAAGTAATTCATTATTTGAATCAAATAAATTTTTTTTTCAGTGTAATATAAATAATAATATTATCAAATAAATATTTAAATTTAATTTAAATTTAGAGAGTTGAATCCGCCATTTTGGATTTTGAAACCATTTTCCGTGTGAACTCTTTTTTTTTAGTAATTTTGATAAGTGATGTTTTTAATTATTAAATTATTTTCATAAAAGAAAAAAAGGAAAAAAACTATAATGCTCCTTTTTTTTGTCTGTTACAGGTGAGAAACCGCACAAATGTGTTGTGTGCGGAAAGGCGTTTTCCCAAAGTAGCAATTTGATAACTCACATGAGAAAACACACGGGATATAAGCCCTTCCAATGTGGTCTTTGTGAAAAGGCTTTCCAAAGAAAGGTCGACCTCAGAAGACATCGCGAGGGTCAACATCCGGCTGCACCTGCTCTTGATTATCGATCTCTTCAGGTACCACCTCCCATTAGACAATCACCCCTACCCCATCACCTTATCACATGAATTGCATATGCGAGTTTCTCTTGTTCAAATATATTATGTCAAAATATTTTCAAAATAATATATCTAAAAATGTGTATATTTTCAAAGTCATTTATATATATTAAATATAATATAAAGAAAACGCTTACATTTCGAAGCTTTTTCAAATTTGAAAACAATTTTTTAGGGACCTACGTCACGGTAAAATAATTTATCAGATATATTTTTCGACTTAATGATGATTGCGAAACCCAACAGACCTAAAAATGTTCAAAAAAAAAAGATAACAAAAAAAAAAATGAAAAAATAAAAGAATAGTCAAAGAATAAAAAGGAGTTTGAAAATAATATTGAAAAAGTAAACAAAATAGTAAAATTCGAAAATGGCGACATAATGTAAAATACGGTTTTGGAAAATCATTAATATAAGTTTGTAATTTGAATTTATGAAAAAAATAAATTTAATTAATTTGGAACAACTTTAAGGAATTGATGATTGGCTACTTAATAATCATGAATGGATTCATAAATTTTAATTACATTCATACTTGATCGTGAAATTAAAAAATAAAAATCCATTTGTTAAAACACTCGTTCATGAGTCGCGAGCAATAAATTCATTATTATTTTCTTTTTTTTTCAACTGACTTTCTTAATGTGTGCGAATTTAGCACAACAATTAATGTATGCTAATTATCGTGAGTGGTGAGCACGCGGCGAATCAAAAATTTCACATGCATAGCGTCTTTCTTTTTTTTCAACATGCATGATTGCAATACAAGGCCTGATGGATCATTTTATATCAAAACGCAATTTGATGATTGATCACCTGCGCGCAACTCGTCACATCAAGATTGCCTCGATGATTCAAAACGAGATTTCATCTTTTCACGCTACTCATCAAACTTTTTTATTCAGTTGATGTTTTAGTTATATATTTTAGCTATGATCAAACTAACCAATTATTTGGCTAATCTTATCAAATATTTAGAAAACATATTTGATCAAACTAACTAATTATTTGGCAAAACTAATTATTTGGCTAATCTTATCAAATATTTAGAAAACATATTTGATCAAACTAACCAATTATTTGGCAAAACTAACGAATTATTTGGCTAATCTTATCAAATATTAAAAAAAAACATTTGATTAAACTAATTATTTGGCTAATGTAATCAAATATTTTTTTAAAAAGTCAACTTATTATTTGGCCATTCTGATCAAATACTTGGATAAATGAACATTTGGTTAGTCCATTAGTCAGTCACTTTGGCTAAAGCAGACAAATATTTGGAAAAGTTAATAAAACATTTGACTTAATTAATTAAAAGTTTGGTTATTTCTACCAATTCTACTAGACCAGTCAAATATGTGGACAGAATAACACAACATTTAGATTAAATAACTAAGCATTTGATGGAGTCAAATGGCTAAATATAACTAAATATTAGTTAATTCGGCTAATTTGGCTAAAGTAGCCAAATAATCTTGTAAATTAACCAAATATTCGGACAAACTAACCAAATATTTGGCTACAATAAGCAAGCATTGGTTAATTAAGCTAATTTGGCTAAAGTAACTAAATATTTAGCTAAAGTAACCAAACAATCGTGTAAATTAACCAAACATTTGGTCAAACTTACCAAATATTTGGCTAAACAAAAAAATTATTTTGTTAAGTCAACTAAATATTTGACTAATTCAGTCAATCATTTGGTCAAACTTACCAATTATTTGGCTAAACTAAAAAATTATTTTGTTAAGTCAACTAAATATTTGACTAATTTAGTCAATCATTTGGTCAAACTTACCAATTATTTGGCTAAACTAGAAAAATGTTTTCTTAAGTCAACTAAATATTTGGCCAATTTAATCAAACAATTAGTTAACATTTATTAATTAATCAAACGTTTCATTATATTAAATTCGTTGAAATAATTTTTTTTTTATTTGTTTTCCGATTTTTCAATTTCTTTTTTTATCTTTTCTTGCAATATAATAAGAATTCTTGATTGATTAAAAAGTAGTTGTGCATGTGCAATCGTCTGTTAGATCGAAAGGTATAGAACTGTCTGTAAGTGCACCTGTTGAAAGTAACCCCGTACTTATATACAAGTTTCACTCACAAAAGATCTCGAGTATATAGCAAAATACATATATATATATACATATCAAAATTTTTAAGGTCTGTTGGGTTGTTATAAAGTGCTTTTAAAAGTAAAAGAGAGAAAGAGAGAATGAAAAGAGAAAGAAAATGTTGAATTAGATGAACGAAAATGTGTCCGTAAACAAAAATGATCCGTCGGAGAATCTTAAACCGTCCAATATGCAAATATATATGTACGAATAGATACCAGTTACACGTGCGTGACAAAAAGTTGTCATTCATTATTATTTATTACGAACATTCTCAAAACTATATTTAAAACAAATTTTATTATAATAAGAACAAAAAAGCAATGAAAAAAAATTTATAAAAAAAGAAATAAATTAAATTAAATTAAATTAATTCACAAAATAAATAGTTCAAAAAAAAAATTTATTAACAATAAAATTTAATTAATTGAAATTATTAATTAATGAATTATAATAATAATAAATTTTTTTTTCAATATTTTAATAAATTTGTTAATTATTTTGCTATTCAGTGTGAAAAGAAAGTGTAAATTTGCGGGGGAAAAAATGTGGAATGTAGAAACTGAAGCGTTTGAGAATGTTAATATTTGTTTAAAACATTTTAAAATATAATGTTTAAAAAAATATTGATTTTAATCAACATTTTTCATGCACGTGTCAACCAAATAGATATACGATTATAATTATAGACTAGAGTGCCTTTCGGTGTCAACACATATACCTGAACTAATGTATTTAATACAATTTGTTATTATATTTATACTAGACGTATACAGCAACGCAAGTGAGCAAAATTTATACACTATTCAAGAATTATCTTTGCAACAAAAATTATTTCAAAAATAAAGACAAATTATAAAGAAAACAACAAAAAATTTTAATCTAAATGATTACGAATTTTGATGACAAGATTTTCTCCAATTCAAAAATTCATTATTTCCTCTCGTAATTTTTTAATTTGATTTTAATAATCATATTCATAATGTATATTATACAATATGTAATATAATTATTACTGTTATAATGTAATTTATAATTTATAATTTATAATTCATAATTTAAAAATAATTATATTTTGTTCTTATAATTATTATAATAAAATAAATTTATGTATAATAATTATATAATAACAAAATAAAATTACATTTATTATAATTATAACGTAATTATAACAATTTATAATATAATTATAAATTATGCAATAATAATAAATATATTAATATTTTCATTTGTTATCAAAATATGTAATCATGATGAATTTTTTCCGCGCGGTATAAAAATAAAAAAACGAAAAAAACTTTCGAGTACTTTTTCAAAAATTTTAACAAAAAACAATCTTTCTCTTGAATACCAAGAAATTATTGCCTTGCGTGCTTAATTACTATCATGTACATATAGAGTACATGTATTAATTACATGTTATAGTCCGTCGAAGCCAAAGCCGTCCGTGCTGATAAGATTGTTCCAATGAACAAATAAAAAAAGCAAAAAAAAATCCTGTAAATTCGAAATTGCAAAAAAAAAAAAAAAATTAAGCAATTTTCTCAAATCTACAATATTTTCAAATAGTTAATTTGGAAAGGTATTTGTGAATATAATATATATAAAATATTTCCCCTCCCTCTAAATTAAAAAAAAAATTATTAATTTTCTATAATTTCAATTAAGATAATTGTTTCTATTTTATTGGTGCCAAAGAGGAGTTTTAATATGTCTACGAACGGGGAAAAATTGTATTAATTTCGTCTCCGTATATTTAAAACTCGTTAATTATTAATAAAAAGAAAAATACGAGTTCGATTATTGTGCAAAAAAAAATTCCTTTTCGATAAATAAAAATATTTGATTCTTTAAAAGCTAAATATTTTGATAATTGAAAGTTAAATACTTAAAGTGAAATATTTAATTACTAAAAATTAAATATTTATTTATAAATTGAATTTTTTATTATTTATAAATAATTTGTTTTAGCGTTTACAAGCAACTTTTTAAATTATTTATAAACAAATTTTAATATGTTATAAAACGAACTCAAATTTTTCTTTAGTCAAAAATTGAAAAATGGAAATCAAGAAAAATTCATTCTTATGTCAATTTTTGTTACTTTAAATTTGGTATTAGGTATATAAGAATCCAAATTTGTTGTATAAAATCCAAAAGCACTGATTGAAATAATATTTTCATGAGGCTTTAAAAAAATGTCATTATTATGAAAAAGAAAAAAAAATAATAACAATTTGTACAAATTCACTGAAAAAAAGAAAATTGACAAATTTCACGTTTTCCAGCACATGTAAAAAGTAAAATGCACCCGATTTAATAAGAAAAAAAATTTTATTAATACCAACTAATTGCACTGTATTTTTTTGCACGCATTGCAATTGTGTTTTGCGATCTAAAATCTAAGATTGACAAAGGGAATAAGAAAAAAAAATGGGGGGAATCGAAAAAAAACGACAGAGTGGTTTTCATTGCAAAATTTCAAACTGTCCGGCAAAAATTCATATCGGCTAGAGGACCAAAGATAATTTAAGACTGGCTCGAGATCAATCGGTAGGACACGAATTTTTGTTCCAATGATATTTTTTCAACAAAAAAAAAATGATTATTTATAAATTTTATATAATTTTGTATAAATATGTCTAGAAATATAAAAATATATATATATTTGTTTAAGAAAAATGGAAAATTCGACAAATTTTTTTGTAAAATAATTTAGGGAAAATTATTATTATTATTATTGTAATTTGAAAAATAATAAACGTTTGTGCAAAAATTCGCAAAACCACCGAAGTCTCGAGCCAAAATTTGTATGTGTAAATGTACGCACGAAAAAGATTGTATCATACCATTAGCGTAATTAGTCTTGTAAGTAACTTAATTAAGTAGGTAGTTAAGCGAAAGGAGAGACATCAGTGCTTCATTGCGAATTTGCGATTAATTTATAGTATGTATATCCGGCAAACGACGATTCAGTGAACCATGTGAAAAAAAATTTTTTTTTCTTTTTTAAATATATATATTATTCATTTTATTGTACACCAAAGTGTTAATAGCAATCTGAAGCAAAATGTGTAAGTTTCATTTTTTACATTATTATATTCTGACAAAACACACTTCCTCTGAATGTATAAATTATTATTTTAGCTAAAGTGGGAAGCTCAAAAAAAAAGAAAAAAAAAAAAAAAAACTGCGATAGGATATTAGAAACGAAAAAAGAGCATATATGTGAGTGTGAGAGAGAAAAAAATTGTTTCAACGAATGAATGAGAATGAATGATCATTGAATTCTGCGGTTTATCGATTTTCAAAATATGTTTAATAGAAATAGAGAAAATATTGAATAAAGCGATTGTTTTTTCTTATAAAAAAAAAATGTATTTTTCTATATCTTTTCCTCTTTTTCCTCATGTTCATCTTAAAATACAATAACAAAATTCAAGTCAAAGTTAATATAAATAACATAACTAATTAACTAAGTAACAACGAAAAAAATTTTATCTTATTAAAATAATGTATTACTTTATTATCAAATAAATATTTATTAGTATCAAATAAATGGTACTTGAGTCAATTTTAATGGTATTTGATTCAATTCTAATTTATTTGATTTAAATATAAATTATTTGGTTTAATTCTAATTTATTTGGTTTAAATATAAATTATTTGGTTTAATTCTAATTTATTTGGTTTAAATATAAATTATTTGGTTTAATTCTAATTTATTTGGTTTAAATATAAATTATTTGGTTTAATTCTAATTTATTTGATTTAAATATAAATTATTTGGTTTAATTCTAATTTATTTGATTTAAATAAAAATTATTTGGTTTAAAATAAATATTTATTTGATAATAGACAAGGTTATTTGAATCAAATAAATTTTTTTTTAAAATAAATATTAATTTATTAATATTTAA
>JUFY01000177.1:379-13561 GCA_001855655.1 Leptopilina clavipes
AAGTAAATACCACTTACAATTCTAACCCCAACGTTATTGTCAGAAAAAATTAAACAAACATTTTAAACTAAATAAACTTTCATTTAAAACAGCAGTAAAAAGTAGTTTTGTTTATCAAGTCACATTGAACTAAGAAATATGTTTAGATTTCCCCTATTTTAACCCCTTTTTTAAATTTATATTTCCCCTTCTTTTAACCAATTTTATGCGTTGAAGCCTGTAATTACAAATTCGAAATGAAAATAAATTCTACATTCATTTTTCTTTCTCTTTTGTTCTCTTCAGGCGGAAGAGGAACAATCAACGCATCAGGTCGAGATCAATGAAAGTCCAAAAACCGAAAGGTAAATTCCTCTCTCTCTCTCTCTCTCTCTCACTTTTTATACACACAATTTTCTTTTTTCACAACATAACAAAAGGTCACAGTTGTCCAAAGAATTTAATTTCGCACTCGGATAAAATAAAAAAAAAAAATTCAAGAAACATAAAGAAGTAGGAGATTCGCGAATTTTCCTTTTCAGAATTTTATCGGTCCCCGAATTGTCCGGAGTCAAGTTTTTTACGACTATTTTCCAGGTCCAGTAGAATCCAGACACCATTTAACGTATTCCTTGATACGCAGACAATTTTCTGGTCGGCATCAAAACGAAGACAAACAACAACATCACGTCGATGTCAAGTGCCAGAAAAAATCCCCACCGAAACATCAGAACCCATGAATATTTGGATAAACTCATCCTCATTGCAATTGCCAATGTTTGAACAACAATCAACGGTTGTCGTCGTTGATGAGCCAAAAACTGAACAGCAGGAATATGAATTTATCGCTGAATTACCCACAAGCAGCAATGACACCGATGAAAGTAGTGATGAACTCAATTGGATATGTAAAACATGCTCCCTTGAATTTGATTCCGCTGTGGAATTAAATGAACACGTGAAAACACACACGTCCCAAGTGCCGCCGTATCTTTGTGCCGAGTGTGGACGTGCTTTCAAATTGAAAGATTCATTTGTCCGTCATTCGCGAATTCATCGCGATGAACGTCCATTCACGTGTCACGTGTGCGGTAAACAATTTCGCGACTCTGGCGGACTCTCGCGACACATTAAGGATGTTCATGCAAAATTGAAAAAATTCCCATGCGATCTTTGTGAAAATAGTTTCGCCTCAAAGGCAACGCGCGACGATCATCGTCGCACACACACGGGCGAGCGACCCTACATCTGCGATTGTTGCGGTAAAACATTCAAATCAAAGGCCTCACTCTACATTCACAGTAAATTACACACAGACGAATTTCCCCATCCTTGTTCGTACTGTCAGAAAAAATTCCGCCGCCGTCAGGAAATGCTCGCTCACATCACAACACACACGGGCGAAAAGAATTTCGCCTGCGACATTTGCTCAAAACGATTTCGCGTCAAATCAGAACTCATGAGACATCGTTTAATACACTCCGATGATAAACCATTTGCCTGCAACAAATGTGGCCTCGCTTTTCGCCAAAAACGCTATCTCAACAATCATCTCAAGAATCGTCACATTGAACACTTGATGAAAAATTGCTAATTATATAAAGTCTCAATAGCTACATTTACCGACCAGGGTCGATAACGTAGGGATCTTATTTTTTCACCGCAAATTTCGAAAAACGAACATGAGGCACGTAAATTGGATTGTATTAACACAATCGGAGAACAAAAATCTATATTAAAACATATAAACATTGAGAGAAATGGAGGAATCCGGCTTTAACCTGCGTTTATGTTTGTAGGTGCAGATTGTCCACTTTCCGTCCGATACGAAAGCTCCAGTCATCAGAATCAAATAGGACGGAATATTTCTGTGAACATTGTCGAGAATCGTTTGCTGAAAAATCGCAACTCATTGGTCATCTTAAAAAGTGTTATCTACCGCAACAAGAAGAGAAATCTGCCCGTCAGCGGAGAATTCGTCAAAAATCGTATCCCTGCATGCATTGTGACTTTGAGACGAAAAAGAAGAAATTCCTCGATTCGCATACTCGTGAAGTGCATCCGGAATTGATACGCGCTCATAAAAGTTGTCTCGATAAAGAAGCGGTCGATGAGGCAAAAATGGAAGTCAATGGCAAGGTCTACTATCACTGTCAAGAATGTGGGAAGAATCTCTATTCGCCTTATACGTTCTCCTGGCATCAGCGAATACACACCGGCGAGCGTCCATTCACTTGTCATTTGTGCGGGAAACAATTTCGCGTGAATCAAGGACTCGCGCGTCATCTACGCGAAACTCATGCACGTATCAAGAAATTTCCTTGCGACATTTGTGGAACGATGTTCACAACCAAGAGGAATGTCGACGATCATCGTCGTATACACACTGGGGAACGTCCCTACGTCTGTAATGTCTGTGGCAAGGCATTCAAGCAAAAAGCCTCACTTTTCGTCCACAATCGCACGCACTCGGATCAATTTCCCTTTAAATGCTCCCATTGCGGTCAGGGTTTTCGGACAAAAACCCCATTACAAGTTCACATCACAAAGCACACAGGCGAGAAACCCTATGGTTGTGATATTTGCCAACGACACTTTCGCATTAAATTCGAACTCAAGAGACATCGTTTGGTGCATTTCGATGAGAAACCATGGCAATGCTCCGAATGTCATCAATCATTCAGACAGAAGCGCTATCTCGTCAAGCACCAAAAATTGAATCATCACAATCTTCCGAACGAAAATTGAATTCTGGAAAAAAAACTGTGACCTTTCGTGCCCATCTCCCGTTTCTTCCCACAGCAGTTATTCAAGATTTTTTTTTTTTAGTGAATTAACCCCTTTTCCAGGTCGAAGAAGAAACAGAGAAAGCAAAGAAGAAGAAGAAGTCCCAGTTCAAAGTCATCAACGGAAAAATGGAATTCTAGGGAAGCTCTCTGTGAGAAGTGTGACAAAAAATTCTCATCAAATTCGGCATTAAAGCGACATATGCGCGACGTACATGAGGGACTAAAGGCGCATGAGTGTGAAATTTGTGGAAGACCTTTTGCATCGCGTCTTTGTCGTGATGAACATCGACTCACGCACACTGGTGAACGTCCTAATGTTTGTGAAATTTGCGGTAAAACATTTACCCAAAAGGCCTCATTGCATGTGCATAAGCGCTTTCATTCGGAAATATTGTCACATTGGTGTAAGGATTGTGGACGTGGCTTTAAGCGAAATCAAGAATTACAAAAACATCTTTTAATTCACACGGGAAAAAAGCCGTATAATTGCGAGCAATGTGGAAAATGTTTTCGCAGTAAGGGTTGCATTAGTCGTCACAAGAAAACGCACACCGAACAAAAATTATTCACTTGTAAAATATGTGGCGCAAGTTTTGCACAGGATCGTTACATGAAAACACATCAAATACTCAAACATAAAATGAAACCCACTAAAAGTTAGAAATTGTGAATTAAAATTCGTGCGGGAATCGAAGTTTTTACAGAAAAAAAAAATGTGAAATTTGGTGATTTAAATTTAAGTGTGCCTTGGTCCGATTTGAAATTTGTTACTCGAAGGTTTTATGATATCAATAATCTTACATCTTATTTCCAAAATTCTAAATGACGGTTCCAAAATGGTGAAAGTTCTTTTAAAAATTAATCGAATTCGCTTAAAAATCGTTACTCTGAGGTCTGAAAGCCATGTTGGATCCGCCATTTTGAAATTTGAAAATCTAAAAACAAATTCGTAGTCAGAGTTAACAATTTTGAAGCGAATTTTGATGAAATTGAAAAAAGTCATTTTTTATTTTTAAAATCTAACTTTTGAATTGAAATCAATGACCTAGGAAACATTTTTCAAAAATTGAAACGCGCTCCAAAGAAAGGAAACTAATAGGAAAAAATTTTAGGTTATGTTTGTCTTCATTACAACTAAATATTCAATAAAGAAAAATTTTTCGACTTCAAAAAAAGAATCCATTTGTCATGTTAAAACGATCAGAACGTAAACTACAATTTTTTTCTACCAAGATTGCATCTTTGGAGCGTTGTCACAATTTTTCGAATTATGGGTCCCTTTTGGTGTAGACGAAGCCACATTTTTGTCGATTTTACAAAAATATTATTTTGAAAATTTATAATTTAACGAGTTTGACAATTCTTAGTTTAATGAAGTATTTAAAATGGAATTAAAATTTTGTTTCTATTTTCACAATTTTATGTTTATAAACATTTAAACACTATATATACTCGTAAATTCAGTTTTCTTTATTGTTAATCGGCAAAAAAACGAGTGATTTCTATTTTTATAATTCCAGGTCTAAGAGGCGCGATGCATTGTTAATAATTGAAACGAATTCAAAACGAACCTCGAGACTAGAATATTTTATGAAAAAGTGTGCTTCCGTTCTGCGATTGTCTAATAAGAATATCGAATTAATAATTTCGAATCGAAAAAATTTTCCCGAAATTATAAAACAAACAATAACAACAACAAAAGACGATATTGAAGATTCTACAAATGATAAAAATACTACTGAAACATCTCCATCTCCAATTGCAAATAAAGTACAAATGAAAATTTCCGAAACTTCTGATATTCAATTGACAAAAGATTTGAATATTGGGGAAAATTTATCCCATATTAGAAGTGATGTTGAATTGTCAAAAAACATAGAAGATTTTCCCCTTAAAAAATCATTACCTGAAGAAAAAAAACCCATAATTTTGGAACAACAATTAGAATGTGATAAATGTGACAAGAAATTTCATCTAAAGGAGAATTTGAAAAATCATGCACGAACCCATTTGGATGAGAAAATTTACACATGCCATATTTGTGGCAAACAATTTGGATTAACCGGAAGTCTTTATTATCATTTACGTCATGTGCACGATGGTGTTAAAAATCATTCATGTGATATTTGCGGTCGTTGTTTTGCAATGAAAACAACATTAGAAGATCATCGACGAATTCATACTGGTGAACGTCCATATGTTTGTGATTCGTGTGGAAAAACATTTAAAACAAAAGCATCACTTTACATTCATCGAAAGACGCACACAAACGATTATCCACATCAGTGTTGCTATTGTAAGCGTGGCTTTCGTTGGAAACAACAAATGCTGGACCACTTAACGACTCATACGGGAGTCAAAAATCATGTCTGTGATATTTGCGGTAAGGCGTTTGGCGTGAAAAATGACCTCACAAGACACAGGAAGATTCATTCAAAGGAAAAACCCTATTCGTGTCTTCATTGTGACTTGAAATTTGGTCAGAAACGATATTTGAAAAATCACGAACGTACTAGACATAGATGAGAGAGAGAAAGTGCTGATAAATATTCAGGTGGGAAATTATTAAATTTAATTATTAATTTTTTTTTTTAATTTTAATTTTTAAGTCGATAGTAATAAGAGATCTGTTTTATTTTTTTATAATTGAAATAATTGTTTTCTGCGATAATGGTTGAGATATTCACCCTTTTTTAAAAATATATAACACAACATTTTGCAGGGAGTTTGCAAAAACTATAAAACTTGTTGAATTTGCAATCTTAAATATATTCGAAATTTAAAAAAGTAAAATAAACATGAAAAAATAATTATTTGAACTAGAGGCAAAAAAGAGGGGTAAAAATTTATCCCTTTAATATCTATTTCAAGGGGGTAAATTTGACAATAATTTCCAAAGTATTTTCTACAGCAGCGTTATGAAGAGATTAATATCTTTCGTAATTAACATGAAATTCATTTAATTAATTTTAATAATTTAATGTATCACTTTTAATTTATAAATTCCTTCTCACATTAAGTGAAAAAATACCCATAATGCCTGAATTTATTTTTGAAATGGTCACAGGGCAAAAAAAAATTAAATATAAAGTATGAAATTAAATTCTTATTTAAATCCCCGGTGCGAGAGTTAATAAATGCTTCAACTTCATCAGGTAATTTTCCTCCACTTCCTAATAAATAAGCAAACCATTCTGTACCACTAGTTGTTTCTGGTAAATTGACATAATCACTTTCCATCTCTACATTGCCGAATGGAGCTTGTTTTGGTTTTCTAAAAGCTTTAGTGATTAAGACATTGTTTGCGAAGGCGAAAGCCATTACCTTTGCATTAAATGCATTATTAACTAAATTAAAATCTGAAATAAAAATGGCATTTTTTGATCTTTTACTTAATAATAATGTTCCAACTGCATGATACAAGAAATATAAATTTGGATTTCTTGTCGCAGAATAATATGATCTTTGAATCAATCCTAAATCAGCTTGATAAACAAAATAAGAATGTGGATTATCAAATTCTTGTTCTTCATTTGACATTGCAATTGCCTCATTGGCCATTTTCTCTGTAAAAATCCAATCTAATAGCTCCTTTTCATGCTTTAGATCCAACAAACTGGCAATATATCCTATTGACATGAAAGCAGCACAATCTTTATATCTTGATCTCAAGGTGCACAATCTAGATAAAATTTTTTCATTTGATGTAAATTTTACATTTGAAAAAATATTAATAATTTGTTTGAATTAACAAATTTATTACATTTCCTATTCTTAAAAAATATGGGAAAAAATTTACTTCATTTTTAATTTGCAAGTCTATTATACCGAACTGATGTTCAATAATTAATAGCTAATAACTTGTCTCTGAAACAAAATTAAGAGTACATAAACACCAAAAATTGAGTATTGTTACGTCTCAAAATGAAAATAATATTTAATTCAATTAAATAATAACTAATTCCATTATAATCAATAATATGTTTTGTCCTGATGGGACAAAAAATTTTAATTATTTTAATAATTAATTTTCATTTCTTTATTCTAATAACACGTGTATTATTATAATATACATATGTTATATGTATATTCTAATAATATAAAATATACATATGTTATATGTATATCAATATACATATGTTACTTAATGCGTCACGAGGATTTGACAAATATTTAACTAATTTCCTAATGGGCTTTAATCTAAAAGAACAGGTTAAAGTAGTTAGGTAGTCTTGATTTCTGGCATGTGTTGACTTTCGCATAAAAACAAATATAATGCTGTAACTAATTTGGGATATAAATTTAATATTTGTTTAGATTTCATATAAAAGTTATCAATAAGTGAAAATTTTGTTACATTTGAACTATAAAAGTAATATATCTAAGATTAAAAAAATTTTTTTTTTACTGTTCTTTATAATATTTTATTGTTAAGCAGTTTAAATATTTCCGGTTTTTCTTACCAATCAGAGATTTCTTGGGGCGCAAGCGCAGTTGCCAACAGTCCTTGGCGTCTCTCCGCTTTACTCGAAAAGTGACCAATGGGCATTTAATTGAGCTGCCGATAATAATTTTCTTTGGAATTTCTTTGCAAACTTCCTGAAAAATGTTGTGTTATATGTTTATAAATTCTTTTAGTAGAGTTGTATCAATTACGAGCTATTTGTAAAACATCGAAAACTGTTTCATAACAATGTTTATAATAGAAATGTCATGAAATAGATTGTAATTATTATGGAACAAGGTTCTAATATTGTTATTGATAAATATAAGTGTTATTTTACAACTGACGAACTGATTTCTTTGTACATAATATCTATGTTATGATAATTAATTTAAACAATAAATTATATTACATCGGACATATTGTTTTCTGTATAATTATTCTCTCGAGGTAAAAAATAAGTTTTACAAATATTCAGGCCTACAGACCATTTTGAAATTTAAATTTCGTTGTTAATAATGTTAATACACTGAAAAATAAAATTTATTTGATTCAAATAACCGTTTACTTGTCTATTATCAAATAAATATTTACTTGAATCAAATAAACTTTATTTACATCAAATAAACTATAATTTAATCAATAATTTCTGTATTTAAATCAAATATTATTTAATTGATTCAAATAAAGTTTATTTCATACAAATAAATATTTATTTGATAATAGACAAGTAATCGGTTATTTGAATCAAATAAATTTTTTTTCCTGTGTAAAAATAGTTCAAAATTTATTTACAAAAGGAAAAATTAGTAAAAAAAATTGAAAATTAGTTATTTGCAATTTGAGGTTATGTTAATGGACAATGAATCAAACATTGTTACCTAAAATTATAAATAACGCATTAAAATAAATTCTTATTAAAAATAAGAATAATGATCTAAAAGGAAACTAAATGAAATATTTCTTTAAAATTTAGATTGTTTAAAAGAAAAAATGTTGAAATGAAATTTTTCTTTAAATATCAAATAAAAATTTCAATAAAAATTTGAAAATAAAATAAAATTAGGTCAAACAGATTTGGAAATGCGAGGGCAGTTTTTTCATTATAGTAGACATTCAGGAATCCAGAATTCTATAAATTGACTCGCAAGGAAAACTTATAAACTATTTATATACTTTCTTGAAAATGTCTCCGTTAAATGTATAGGTGTTAAGTAAATATATATTATATATATATATACACTAGTTAGAAATGCGGAACATAAGAATTAATTTTTTTATGTTTTGATAAGAAATTTTTTTTACTTTTTCTTTTTTTATAATAAATTTTAAATAGAATGAAAATAAAAATATTTATATTATAAATAATGTTCAAAATTATATTTTATATTTTTATTCATTTATCATCATTACGTTTTGTTATTTCTTGTTTAAAAAAATTTTGTTTCAAAAACTTTATGATTTATTTTTCTAAAAAGTAACTTTTTCCGTTCAAAAGTAATTTTTTATTACAAAGTAATATTTTTCAAAGCAAATAAAATTATTTTTGATTGATTTATTTTATGATATATATTATTTTAAATGTAACATTTCCTGTTCAAAATTAACTTTTTTTTTATGTAATATTTTTCAAAGTAAATAACAAAATTATTTGTCTCTAATGAAAATAAAGAGAATAGGAGAAAAAGTTAATTTTGCAAAAAAGTAACATTACTTTTATTTTTTTTATTATTGTCATATTTTTTAATATTTAATAATTAATTAATTATTTTGCAAGTTTGTTGCAAAATAATATATTTTTTTTAGAAAAATGTCTTTTTAAAAAAAATAGTGGATAGAAAAAAGAAAGTTACTTTTGCAAAAAAGTAACATTTTTGTTTATATTACTCAAACTGCCTCGCAATGAATTACCAAGAAACAAATCAAAGTTAATCAGTGACAAATGAAAGACGAGAGAAATAAATTGATCATGATTTAATGAAGATCATTTACCTAGACCCATAGAATAAAATAAGAATGAACTGAGAGGTGGAAGGAAAAGTGGAAATAAGTCCAACTTATATTCGTCTGATCCCACGCAGTCTTTCGTTAGTCGTCAGTGAATTCGAAAAATTGACTCTCCACAGAAACAATTTAAAGATAAAAAAAAAATTACCAATTTTTTCCATGTGACATATTTTATTTTTTTGTTTTTCTTTATTAAAAAAAAAAATACAAAATGTAATAAAAAAAAAATTTCAAAACAAAAACAATAAAAATAACGCAATGAATCGTAATAATTTCAATGTTTGTGATTAAAATAAAATTCAATCATCGTTTGGGAATTATAAGTGCAAATATTGTTAATAGAAGATGAGAATTAAAACGACTTTCGAAGAGTCAATTTGGTACAAAAATATACCAGATACTGTGTTTATGGTCATCACTAATCGTGTTACGCGTCTGTGAAATATTATTGTTTCTAATCTTTCGCGTTCTTTTTATAAATAGATTTATATTATTGAAACCAACTTTTCACTCAGATGCCAAACTGAAAAATTTTTTTCACTCAGAAAAAAGAATAAAATTTTTTTAAATAATTAAAACTAAATAAAATTATTAATGAATAATTGATAATTACCGAAAATTATTTTTCAAAATCTTCAGCATAAGCAAAAAAAAATGCAGAATATTAAAAAAAAGTTTTATGGAAAATTTCATGTTTTAAAAAATCGTTGAAATGTTTTCTTTTTAATTTAATTTACGTAAAAAATTTAATATAATGAAAAAAAAGTTAATGGGAAAATGTAATAAAATTAATAAAAAATAGTTAAATTAATGAAATTAGTAAATTATAAACATTATTTGAAATTATACTAAAGAAAATTACTCATTTATAGAAAAATCAAATTTTAAGAGTTTAAAAATGTTTCTAAAATAAAATTAATTACAATATGAAATGAAATTAAAACACAAAAAATTTTTTTTAATTAATGAGAATTAAAACAAAAAAAGTAAATATTATAGAAGGGGGAAAAATGCAGGGGGTACTGAGTATTCAAACAGCGCGAGGTTTCGGTGAATCAAGTGAATTTGTCACAAAACGAAGTTGTATTTCATTTTTGTTTGCTATTGGATTTTTGTGTTTACTTGGCGGTTTTATGCTGGGCCGATTCGCCGTTCATCGAACATTTATGGCACGTGCTGAACGAACACGATTGGAATTTGCCAAAAATGGTTTGGAAATGACTGAACATCTTCAATATCATATCATTGAATTTCTTCAAGAGGAAAAATTTATTCAAAATCTCAGTCTTTATCATGACAAAAATGAAAATTCACTGGCAAATAATAAAATGGTGGAAAATTTTTTTTCACAATTTCAACAACAATTTTTCGATCACATTGAACAATACAAATCTTGCTCCGTTGGTAAAATTCATGGATCCAGAGAATCGGGTGAGTTTTTGAATTTTTTTTTCTCCTTTGATCTAAATTAAGAAATACATTCTCTTTTTTGTATAATAAAAATTACAAAATGTAACTTTTATTATTCAATGAGATGATTTATTATCCTACCTTATCGACAGTTCATAGAATGGAAACTGTGTTGAAAAAAAAAATGGTTGATTTTAATTAACATTGAATTATCGCAATTTTTTTTTTTTGCAGACAGATTTGTTATTGTATCGTTAATTGAGACGGAATTTCAACAGATGAAGGAAATAATACGAAGTCTGAGTAAAATTCACGTGGAGCAAAATTGGAATCCTCGGCGTACAATTTTTTTTTGCCTCTGCAGTGAATCGGCGAATGATTGTTATCATGAATTATCTGCTTATGTGCAATCAAAAATTGTCGCATTTATTACTCAGGCTGAGAATAATTTTGCGAATAATATTGATTATTCATCATCAGGAGAAAATTGCCTTTTTGTGTCAGGTTCCAATATTGCCGCGACTGCTGTTCAACGAACTGCAGATTTCGTCAAATTATTATCAAATTCATTCAATTTATGTAATCAACGACAATCCACTGAACACAAATTGGAACTTAATATTCCACAGGCGATTATTTCATTCATGGTAAGTCGTGGTAAGCGAATTTATCATATTTAGTTATAATTTATTTATATATATATAATTTATTTTATTGTTGGTTATTTTTTTCTTATGGTTTTATTTTATTTTGTTTTATTTTTTGGGTTATGTGAGACCTGCGATTTTCACCCAACAGATATACGGCACTGACCGCATTTAAGCATGGATTTAAACAATCTTTCGGATTTTTATAATTTAGAAGAAGAGAATTTTAGGTACGTTGGTAGATTTTGTAAAAAAATGTCTGTATTCTGAGAAAAACTTATTGAAAAGTGTTTGTTTACCAAATTTCACGTCATTTAAATGGTGCATTGCCGTATATCTGCCGTATAAATGCTGCTATAGCAATAAAAAAAAACTTACTTTTCATATTACAGGATCCAAAACAAGAAAACAATTCACTTGTGACTGAACATCACTTAGTAAAAAATAGAAAAATAATGGCGCAAATAATTGCATTAAGTGTCTGGAGATTATCGGAGAGTATAATTCTTCCTTGGAATCCGAAAAATTTGAATGACACACTTTTTCGAAATTTGATGAAACTGGAGCCGTCCCGTCTCTTCGAAAATCAACGTAAATATAGATAAATTATCAAAAAAGAATAAAAATAAATAAACACTCCAGAATTGTTTAATTTGAAACTGTCAATTTTTCCAAATTTTTCAGTAGTTTATCCAACTTGATAATGTTCAATGACGTCACGAGACATCCGTAACTAACAGTGCCGTATATAAATATATTCAACCCCTTGACATAACCTCAAACTAAAAAGTGATTTTTAGCAAAAAAAATGACTAATTTTGTCTGGAGTTAAACTTTTCAGTTTGAGGTTATGTCATGGGATAAAGAATTTTTTTCTAAATGACCACTTCCATTTTTGAAGTAGTGGGGAATTTCAGGCAGTTAAACAATTCTGAAAGTTGACTGCGTAATAATTTTACAATTAATTTTTTACAACAAAATTTCAGAGTATCAGAAGATAATTGATTTAAACAAATTAACGGACGAAATCACCAGTTATGTGGAAAATCTCAATTCTCTGGAAATAATCAAGTAATTAATAAGCTTTCACATAATAATTAATTAATTAATCATAACTAAAATAAATATTTTTATTAATATCGTGAATTTTTATTAAATCTCTTTTCAAATATTAATCAAACTTGCAGTTATTTAATTAAATTAGGAGATTAAAAATTCAATTCATTTGAATAATTAGAGTCTTTACGTTTTCAGTCTTCTCGATGCTCGAATTGCGAACGATCGACTGTTGGATTTAGACAAAATTTTTCTCTGTCTTGGCAGTGAGGAAACTTTACAGAGACTAAGAGAATGCTATAAAAACTTGAATGAATTTTCTCGAGCTTAAGTTTTGAAATTTTTTTTTTAAACTCAAATATAGCAAAAGTTTGAGTTTAGGTTACATTCTGTTCTTTTTTTTTGTACAAATCGATTGTTGAATGAGATTATTTTTACACACAATTTCACTTAAATAAATATGTTACTATATTTCATATAATTAATTTATTAAATAAATATGTTACTATATTTCATATAATTAATTTACAGTTTAACAAACAAATATTTTTATTATAAATATATAATACTCGACACAAAACTATTTTGTACTTTTTACAAAAAAGAAAATGAACAATGCAGCACAATTATATACAGAATTAAAATTAAAAATAGAAAATTTTTTTTAAAACCCCTCAGTCACACCCCTTTTTTTATAAAGTGAGTATAATTTCGATTTATATAGTCTCCCTAAAGTACACCCAGAGAAATTTTTTATTTGAACCAAATATAATTTATTTGAGTTAAATAAACGTATATTTGTCTCAGGGCCAACTAAATTATTTATTTGTTTTAAATAAAAATTTTATTC
>JUFY01000180.1:1421-26640 GCA_001855655.1 Leptopilina clavipes
ATATGAAGCTTGAAAAATGACATTTTTTTTCTTCATATTTTTATTAAATGTTTAGAAGAATTTTTTTTACATTTTATACGTATTTTACGATTAAAAAATTTTAATAATTAAAAAATATTTATATTTATATAATAAAAATTTTTAAATTAAAAAACTAAATTACTATTGTATCAAATACAGAAAATTTTTACACTTTATATTGCGTATCGAATTATTTGTTTCCATGGAGATCAACCATATAGTTACACGAAACTGTAATGAAAACGAAAGAAAAATTTTTTTTGACAAGTAAAAAGTGAAGAAAAAATTTGTTTTTGAAAAAATGTGGTGGGGATTGAGTCCTCCTTTAGATTTTCAACAAGAAATAATAAAAGATGACTCGGATTTATTGGAATTTTTAATTGTCGGTGAATGTGACGCTCGACATGTAATTAAAACAATTTCTTCTTCTTATAAACATCCAAAGAGAAAATTAAAATTTCATCTAATTGAAGCAACATTAGAACAAGTCAACAGAACTATTCTTTTTCTTAGCATTTGTTTAGAAAAAAAATTAGGTATTTTTCTTTATTTATTTATTTATATTATTATTATTTCGAAATGGAAAAATATTTAATTATTGAAATTAAAAATTTAAAAAAAAAATGTTTTTTAGGTTTACAGGAAGCGACTCGCTATTATTTAGAAATTTTGGGAAATACACTATTGAGGCCAGCAACTGCAAAATTTTTGATTCAAAGAGCAAAAAAATTGGCCGATATTCCAACAAAAAATTTGCAATGTCCTTGGCTGAATTTGGAATCTTTGAAGCATCGCAACAAAGATCAAATTGAATCCATTTTTAGGTAAAATTAATTTAATATTAATAAATAATAATTATTATTTTTATTTATTAAGGATATAACTTATAATTATTATTTTCGTAATTTTCATTATTAGATATTTCTTTATTCTAAACAAATAAATTTTCCCCAGTGGGGAGAATCGAACCCCTGACCGCAAATATTGAATATTTGTAAATAGTTATAAACTTAAAATTTATTGTACAAAATGTTGAAAATTTGTTGTTTACAAGATTTTGGGAACGAGCAACTCGGGAAGGTCTTCCAATCACCGAATATTGGGACAAGCGATTAAGAAAATCACTCGAGACTCGATATGATTATCGAGAAGGTCTCTTTGATTGGGATTTTCACATGGTTTTAAAAACAAGAAATGCTGAGAATTTAACTCAACAAGAATATAGGTTATTTCCTCTATTATTCACCTTAAAATGCGAAAATTTTTCATGTTTATTAAAGTTTTTAAATTTGAACTTTTAAATTTCCCGCCTACTGGTGTGTTTCATTTTTTTCAGTGAATCCCCTACATTGGTGCGAAATTTAAATCACAATAATATATTTTTTTAATCTATTTTCTCAACTAAATTAGGGGAAAACATTGTTTGCAATAGATAAAATGTATTGTTAAATAAAAAAATAAATAAATGAAAGGAAAAAAATAGAAAACTAAAATTAAAAATTAAATTTTAGATTCTGGAGAGAAAACGGAATAGCTTTCACCTGGATAGAAGGTGAACCGGCAAGAAGTAATCCAACCTTAATAAGCAACATTATTCCCGAGGGAAAGGGATTTCTTCATTTCGCTTATTTAGGTGATATCAAAAATGGACCATTTTTTACCTGGGCCCTTAACGAAGATTCTACAAACAAGTTGATAATTTTAATTAATAACATTTTTTTCATTTCCCCTTATTTAAATAATTTTTACTTTGCTTTCTAAATTTTTTTTGGAAATATTTTTTGTAATTATTTTTTTGTAATTAATTTTTGTGTTTAAAAAAATTTTTATTTTCAGAAAACTTCGATCGACAGATGTAGCTGAAAAGGAAGTGATGAGATCAATTTACGAGATTAGAAAAAATGAGCCAATGCTTGAGGAGACATTTGCTGCTCACAGAGATTTGTCACTTTTGAGTGGGACAATTGTCACGGAAATGCCCTCAAGTGATATTGAACACGAGGCATGGACCGAAGATAAATTTAGAATTGAAACAGTTAATTTCGATTGGATCGAAATTCCCGAAGTTGAAGTAAGAGAAAATAATAAGAAATAATATAAGCAAAAAATAAAAAAAAATTCATAAAGAAAAAATAAAGAAATAAAAATCGGCGATAGCCGCAGTCGTTAAGGCGCATAGTTTAGTGAACTTTTGTGGTCAGGGGTTCGATTCTTCCTCACAGGGCAAAATTTTTATTTATTTATAATAATAATAAATAAAATAAATAATTAAATAAATAAAAAGAAATATTAAAAAATCTATATTAAAATATAAAAAGAATATAATTTCTTTTTCTTTCTTTTCCAGATTATTTTCCATCCAATCGAAAAATTGGAACGCTTTAAGGAAAAAGATGAATTTCAGGAAAGATTTTCATTAATTTTTCTTTCTCACAATATGACAAAACAAATTCCAAATCTAGTTTCATCGCTAAAGAAAAATTGTCCCTTCCTTGTGGAATCGAGAAAATTTCTCACCGAATTAAAAGATGAAAATTTAACAGAATTTTCCTCTGAATTGCAAAAAATTGCTAACGAATGTGGCTTGAGAAATGTCAACAATTTTGATTCAAAGAAACAAATGTTTGCACGATTCTGCAAAACTGTTGCTTAAAAGCAAAAGTATTAAAATATCTTAAAATATTAAATATTAAAAATTAAAATATTAAAATACAAAATTATTACAAAAGAGAACAAAAAATAAGAAAAAGAAGAAAAAAAACAAGAAAAATAAATATGAAAAAGTAAGAAAAAAATATTTATCGCTAGGATTAAGAAACAAACGAAAAATTGTCTATCAAGTCGAAAATATATTAATATTAACAATTAACAAGTTAAATATTAAATATTAATATTAAGTTAAAATCGTTTATTGTTCCTCTTAATAGTTTAAAAATTCAATACTGTCCATTTCGTTTGTCATCTTTTAAAAAATATAATAAATTTATATAAAAATAATTACTTTTTTACGTGTTTCTTTTTTTGTTATTAAAAGATAATGAGAATTCTTTTAATAAGAAGTGATCGAAGGGTTACAGTTGTATTTCATCATTTCTCGGCTGTCAACTTGGATACCATAAGTTCTTACGGCTTCACACAAAGCTGCAAAAAAAGAGAACAAACTTTTAGATTTAATTTTAAAATTGATAAATTATATATTTATTGGAAAATGAATAGACACTTACGAATACAAGTTGGAATTGGTGCATTCCAATTTCCACTTATGCAACTGATATCCTGTGTACCTTTCAGTACATAACCCGAATTACATTGGATATGAAGTACTTTTAAATCCTTGGTGTTGCGGGCAACTCCATTATTTATATGGAATGGTTGGCAGGCAGCTGAAAAAGACAAAATTATTTATTTTTCAAAATCCTACAATTTTCATTGAAATACAATAAAAAAAAATTACAATAAAAAAAATAAAAAATTTATTACTCATTACTAAAATTGTATAAGTTTAAAATAAATAAATGTAAGAAGTATTGGAATTCACATTACAATTTGAAAGTAAATAAATAAATAAAATTTAGAACAATTGAAATTAAATTACAATTGGGAATAATTCTATACACAAAAAATAAGTCAATAAAAAAAATATAAAATTCAAGATAATTTTTGCAAGTATAATTATTGTTATTTATATCCTGTATTGAATATTGAAAAAAATAGTAACTAAAATAAAATAATTGAAATAAACCTTGGCAAACGGGAGCTGGTTGAGACCACTGTCCATAATGGCAGGAGATTTCACTGCTTCCTATTAAATCGTAACCACTATTACAGATGAATTTAATAGTTTGTTTTCCTTCGTCAACTGTGAATTGTCCATTTTCAATTTGCGGTGCAGGACAATTGGCTGTGGAAAAAAATTATTTTTATTTAATAAATTATTATATAAATAAAAGGAAAAAAAATGAAATAAAAAAAGTAGTAAAATTTGAAAAACAAGGGGAAATAACTCACGAACGCAAATTGGAGTTTCTGCCATCCATTGTCCATTATTGCAGGTAGTTTCTTCTACTCCAATTAAAGAGAAGCCGGGATTGCAAGAGAATGTTGTTGAATCCTTTTTGTATGTTGCTTTACCATTCATTAAATTGATTTCTTTGCAGAGAGCTGTAAAAATATTTCAATATTAAGTTTCTTTTTCAACTATTGTTTTCATAATAATAATAACAATAATAATAATAATATAATATTAAAGTTATTAAAATATTTTTGTGAATTAACCTTTAACTATATTAAATGAAATTAATTTACTATTAAAAAAACAAACTTACGAATGCACGAAGGGGTTGGATTGGTCCATAGTCCATTGATGCAAGTGGATTCATTGGCTCCATTAATTTGGAATCCATCGCAACAGCCGAAATGTGCAGTACTTGATTCATTATTACTTTCAACCCATCCGTTCTTGAAATAGATAATTGGACAGGCAACTAAAATAAAATTATTATATATTACATTTATTTAACATCAAAAAAATTGAATAATTACAACAAAATAAAGAAATAAGTCAAAAAACAAATATTAAATAAATAAATAAATAAATAAAAGAGTTATAAAATAAATACTAAATAAACAAGAGATAAAATAAATACTCACGAACACATTTTGGTTTATTGTTAATTTGTTGTCCATTCACTGAAACAACTTTCTCGTCACCGGAAATTTGGTACTCTTCATCACATTTGTACAATAATTCATAACCATTTGAAACTATTGACACTTCAATTTTTCCGTTTTCAATTACCAAATCATTGGTAGCTAAAAAAAACACGAGAGAAAAATCAGAAAATTTCACATTATGTAATTTCGAATATAACTGAAAATTGATTTTCATATTGCAATTATTATATTATTAAATAATATATTTTCTTTTTGTTGGTATTATAATGATTAATTTGTAATATGTCATAATCATAATTTTTTATATATAAAAAATAGAAGAAAAATACTTACGAACACAAACTGGAAATTGATTGGATTGTACTGGAACGACATTATTTCCAATGATACTGTATCCGTTATTGCATGTAAATGTTATGGAACCATCGGCATTAGTTACTCCACGTCCATTGGGAATCACTCTCACGACTGGAGTTGGAATTGGAGTTGGAATTGTAATTGGAATGACGTGTGTGTCAGCTGTAAAATTTTTTATAAAAAAATAGAGAAATTAAATTAAACAGTTTTCTTAAATTCTCGAATTTTTATTAATAAATGAATAAATAAATGAATTTATCATAATAAACGAAAGTAAAGAAATAATAAATAATAATAAAAATCAAAAAAATAATAAAGAAATACGTTTAAAAAAGAGAAATAAGCAAAAAACAAAAAAATACTCAATATTTTCACGGAACCTTTTTTTAAATCTATTTAGTATAATTAAATTATCGTACCACCATTGTTTTTTTCTGCAATGCAAACGGGAACTGAATCTGTCCATTGATTATTTATGAATTGAATTATTTCCTTTCCAATCAATTGGAATCCAGTGTTACATTTAAATACGTAGGTATAACCATTGTCAGGGGTCACGAAGAATCCATTAGGAAAATTTATATTATGCTCAGTTTTAGTTTCTTCAATTTCTGCAAAAAAAAAGAAGAAATATTATTATATAAAAAGAAAAGAAATATTCATCGCAAAAATGTGTAACAATCTTTTTTGGTTAATTTAATAAAAATTTTTGCCTTTTGATTAAAATGATACCTACTTTTTTTTAATTAATTCATTAAAATTCGTGTAAGTAAAAAGAGAAATGTTAGAAATTTTTTTCATTTTTTTGACTCACCAACGCAAACAGGAACTGAATCTGTCCATTGATTATTTTTGAATTGAATTATTTCCTTTCCAATCAATTGGAATCCAGTGTTACATTTAAATACGTAGGTATAACCATTGTCAGGGGTATTGAAGGATCCATTTGGAAAATTTATATTATGCTCAGTTTTAGTTTCTTCAATTTCTGCAAAAAAAGAAAAGAATCATTCATCAATTGTAATTATAATTATTTTTGTTATAATAATAATGAATTTAATCCTATGACTTTTATTTTTATACGTAATTAACTTTTATCGTAATTGTTGTTTGTCTCAGGTTAAGCAAAAATACTTACTATTACAGACGGGAGGTGTGCCGATCCATTGATTGTTCTGATAAACTAAATGATTTTCTCCAGAAATTTGGTATCCTTTATTGCACACGTAATAACACATAATTTTACCATTGTTGACAATTTTATAATTACCATTATTTATACTCATAGAGTCAATTTTTTCTGAAAGAAAATTAACCAATATAATGTTTATTAAAATTTATAAAAATAGATTCATTGCAAAAAAAATCGATTCATTAATAAAAAAAAATATTGATGATTAAATAGTTGGAAAAAAAAATATTCCAGAAAAATTTATACTTTCGACACAAGTTGGCCATTCTGTTTGACCAGGTGTAATTATTTCATTTCCCGAAATTATGTATCCTGGATTGCATTTGACGAGGTACTTGTTATCAGTGGTTATCACAATGTATCCATTTTCAACTGTCCTCACTGTACTTTGATCTGGAAATTAAATTTTTTTGAATATGTATTTCACAAAAAAGGGTAAAATATTAATTCCACTAGGTTTAAAATTTCTTGAAATTAATATGATTATAAAAAATAAAAAATTTAGGAAAACAAAAAATTCTTACCAACACAGGAGGGATTAGGAATGCTCCATTGTCCATTGAAACAAACGGAGAATGTTTTACTGTTGGGGATAAATCCATTTTCACAACTGTAACTGAATTTTTGAATTCCATTGTTTGTAGAATACTTCACGTTTCCATCGTTTATTGAAAAAGTTTGTTGACAAGTATCTGGAAAAAAAAGAAGAAGAAAAAGAAAATAATTAACCATTTTTTTTAAGTTTTGAAAAAATTTCTTTAGCAAATTTAATTAATTTACTTTTTTAACAACAATAAATTTCACTTGTACATTTTCGAAAAAAAATATTGTTTAAGAATATTTAATATTTTTTAAGAAAAAGAATTTTGTGGAAAAAAATTTTTGTTTACAAAAAATAATTTGTAAGTAAAATAAAAGTAGTTATATAAATTTAAATTTTATCTTTTGGGCATTTAGGTCTATTGGAAAAGCAAGATCATAAATTATTTTGGATTATAACGATTATAGGAAAATCCAAAAACTTTATGACTTAATCCTCAAATAGTTGAGACAAAAAGGCCTCTGGCGTCTTTCTACCGAAAGAAAAATTAGGCGCCGACGAGTGCAAAGATTTTATAATCTTTTTGTTACAAATATTTATTCACGTCTACTACTCGGAAGTAATTTAGAAAATTTCTTTTTAAGTACACAAAACAAAATTCAATTTTCTCTTGAAGCAAATTTAATAATAATAATAATTGTAATAAAAATAAATAAATAATAATATAAATAATAAATAGAATAATAAAAAAAAGAAAATAATTAAAAAATACAAAAATAAAAGAATAAAATGATAAATAATAAAAAATAATATAAAACAAACAAATAAGAAATAAATTTGAGAATAAGAGAAAACAAATTTCCAGAAAGTAGAAAAATATTTTATAAATTTATAAAGGAGATGTAAATATTTACCCCGTTTTGATGTATCGAAATCTAATATAAATTTTTGACAAAATATAAGAGTTTAATACAATTATTGTTTACATTAATTATTACTATTAACCGATTTCAGAATACTTTTCATACATTTTATAAAAATAAAGATTTCATAATAAAAAAAAGATAGAAATATAATTTTCCAAAATTTTCAATGTAGAAAAAGTGAAAAACAATAATTTATTTTCAAAAAGAAAAATACTTTCTCTATAAAAAAATTCAATCAATCAATTAATTAATTTAATTAAAATAAAATAAATAAATAAAACGAAGAAATAAAAATTTACAAAAATTAGTTTCAAAAGAATTTTGAAAAATAATTATTGTCACCAAATTGAAAAAAATGAGAAAAATTTGAAATTCATTGAAGAAAAGAGAAGAATAAAATTTACAAACTTACTTTCAGTCGTGATAAATGTAGCCAAGGATTGTTGTGCGATGGCGAAAATGCAAAAGATGAGCAGTGACGAGAAAGCCATTTTTGAGATGTTTCTTCAGCAAAAGTTGAAGAGGAACTGAAGGGACACGCTGCGGTCCCTTATATACCTAAAGAGATGTCATTAAAGCTTGTAATTAAGAAATCTTTTAATGAATTTTTAATTACACTTGATAATGATAATTTACCAAATAAAATTTTTTCTAGATAAAAATAAAGGACAATCAAAAATATTTTTAAAAAAATTATTGAATTAAATAAGTACAAATAAATATATATAAAAATATATATTTTAATGAATAATTTAATTTTACTTAATATTTTAGCTTATAAATCTTAAAAAAATATAAATAAATATTTTTCAAACAATAATTTTAATTGTAATATATTTTAGCCCTTAAAATCTCTTTGAATTATTTGTCTTTTATTAAAAAATAAGAAATTAGTGTTTGTTTCTCTGCAAAAATAAAGTTATTTATTTATTTATTTTTGTATTTAAAGTATAAATAAATATAAATCGAAAAAAAATTTTTCATACAATAAAAATAGAAAAATAGGGAAAAAAAAATTCTCACCGACACATTTTGGAAATGGATGACTCCACTGACCATTATTGCAACGAATTTTTCCATTTCCTCGTAATTCATAACCGAAATTACAAGACATTGTGTAATAAATTTTATCATTATCGAGAATCATTCGTCCATTAGGAAATAATTTGAATTGACAGTGAGCTGTGAAAAAAATAATTTGAAATTTAGAGAGAAACTATGTTCATTATTCCTCTACAGTTTTTTTCCTTATTAATTATTATGTGTATTAAAAAAATACCCACGAACACAATTTGGAGTTTCCTTGATCCATATTCCATTAATGCAGAAAGATTCCTTATTTCCGACGAGAATATATTCTTCATTGCAGGCAAATTTGGCAATATATTCCTCATTATTTAGTGAAAGACTGGAGAAGCCGTTGATCAGTTCCTGTGGTTGGCACGGAACTGTGGAGAAAAAAAAATTCGATTTATTCTGATTTATTTTTCAATTTTATTTAATTTCTTTAATTTTTTAATTTAATTCTTTAATTCTTTTCTTTAATTTCTAAACTTACAAATGCAAACTGGTTTTTTGTCGGTCCACGTTTTGTTTGCAAAATATAAAATCTCCTGTCCAACGAGTTGATATGGATCATTGCAAAAAAACGCAAATTCAAATGTCTCTGAATCCCAATCAGTAACAAGAAAATATCCGTTCTTCATTTTGTTCACATTTGGCGACATTTCTGTTTTATTTAATTTTAATTTCAATAATTAATTAATTAAATTAAATAATTCTACTCATTGTTCTAATTAACACTCACGAACGCAAATTGGCTCCGGATCAGTGACTTTTCCTCCAATGAACCAAATAATTTTCTCACCAATCAATTTATATCCCGAATTGCAAAAATACGAAAACTGGTATCGATCAGAAAGCAACGTCAATGTAATTTTTCCATAATTTAATCCAAAATACAGCTCGTTCGATTGTTTAAGAAATTTATTTCGTCCATCTGAAAAGAAATAATAATAATTAATAAATAATTAATCGTAAATTTACCTTTTTATACTTACACATACAGTGCAGTACTTGAGTGATCCTTTTTCTATCATTAGGAGTCCATGAATTTCCATTTTTAAGGTGAAAATACTCATTACAATAAGGTTTAATTGTCCAATCAATTAAACTCACACGAAAACCGCCGTTCCTTATTTCGTAACGTGAATCTATAAAAAAAGAATAAAAAAAAATTTTGTATCAAAAGTGCAATAACAGTAAAAAATATTTTTGGAAAAGAGGAGAAAATTTTTTTGCTACTCACGAGAATTTACCAATTGAAGAATTATTGATAGAATTGTAAAGATCTTCAATTTTTCTGCTTTTATTTCCATATTTTTTTTTGGCCAAATATTTCTGTGTCGATCACCTTAAAAAGAAAATAAAACAATTAAATATTATATTATATAATTTAAAGTAAATTTAAATTAATAAAAGTTTACAGAAGCGTTTTGTTGAAAACTAGAAACAAATTTTTCCAAGTATTGAGCAAAATTTTATCTTTTTCATCCTTGAATCTTAATCGTTTCAGTTTATCTTCTTTACAGGTAGAAGATAAAGAAATGTAATTTAACTCAGGTAAAAATTTATCACCTTGAAACTTTTATGAAATGTGGGCAAATTTTCAATTTTCACAACTTAAAGATTCTGGAAAAGGGAAAAAATTTTTCTTCATAATTAAAAATTCTAGAATAAAAAAAAATATTTTTATCAAGCAAAAATTTTAAAAAAATTTATTTTTATCAAATCAAAATTCTAGAAAAACTATTTTTATGAATAAAAATTCTAGAAAATTTATTTTTATATATAAAAATTGTAGAAAAACTATTTTCATAAATAAAAAGTCTAGAAAAAGAATTTTTATAGATAAAAATCCTTGAAAGAGAATTCATTTTATAATTAGAAAAATTATATGTTGTGATAAAATTTGTTATTTCGTTCCTAATTATTATTTTATCTCCATTATCGTTAAGATCTGAAAGTAATTAAGCAATTTTTAATGAATATTTATTCTTAAACTATTTTAAATTACTTATTGGATAAATATACTCACTTAAAAGTAGAAAAATCTAGATTTGAATGTCCAAAAAATGTCTCCAAACTCCCACTACTAACAAAAACTCACTCAACAAATTCTAAAATTAAATTATTTTAAAATATCCATAGTTTTCTTCATTTTCAAATAATAAACTAAATTTTACAATTTATAAGAAAAGAAAAATTTTAATTTTATTGGAAAAAATTCTTCTTTTGAATTTTATAAAGAGAAAATGTTTATAATTGTTTTGTATAAAAAAGAAAATATTTTATTTTTTACTAGAAAAAACGGAAATATTTTGGGTTTTTCATTCTAAAATGGAGAATAGTGAGTGAAAGAGATTATGAAACTTACAAAATTGTTTTTATTAATCTTTAAGATTTAGATAGATTCTGATAGGATAAAAAATACGACCTTTCTTCTCTCTTTCTTTCAAAAACATTCATACAAATCTTCATTCTTCTTTTTGCAACATTCACTTGTCGCGTTTCTTCTGCGCTCGTTTATTGCCGCAACGTTCCAAAATTCCACGGACATGTCCCTGATGTTGAAAAATTGCGACCAATTGAGTTCGCGCCTCATTCATTCCTTCGCTAATCAAACTACTCCTTTGCATGTTGCCCTTTATTAATTCGTTTGCACGTTCAATTCCGTCGTCCTGGCGGCCTCTCACATTTTGCTGCGACTCCAATATCGAAAGGGTCGATTTCAATTTCTCATGCACCTGTTTTAAAGAAAAGAAATTAAAGGAAACGAATGAAGAAAAGTAAAAAACAATCAAAAGACAATAGAAAAACAAAAACCAATAAAAGAGGCAATAAAGAACGATTTTAATATAATTGAATTTCTATTTTTTTAATTTTTAATTTAGTTGAATTAGTAATTAAAAATTTAAATTAAAAAAAAATTCTGGAGTTTATTTTTTAATTTGCAAAGAAAGAAAATAAACTGACTTCTTTCTCTATTTCAGCGAGGTCCTCCATTTGCGCGCTGAGATGATAAATTTTCCATCCATTTAATTTTTGAATGACTTGTTTCTGCTGCGCCAATTCGGCGACAGTTGGTCTTCTTTCCTCCCTGGGTCTCACGTCACTCGGCCTTCTGTAATGATGCAACCTTCCGCCCCATCTATTTTTCCAAGATGATCCTATAAAGAAAAAAAAATCATCAATTTTTTAGAAAAAAAATAAAAATTTTCAACAGTTGGAAAAGAAAAAAAAATTATTCATTCGAAATATTAAATTAAATAATGAAAACGACAGAAATATTGTTAAAAATAATGAAAAAGTACAATAAATATTAACAAAAATGCACCAACCCAATAAACTGGGTGTCGGTCTATTTCGAACGGGCGCCGCTTCATTTGCCTCCTGTTTGACGGGGAAATTAATTTTCTTTTCGCTCGCGCTCTTATCGCGTTCCTTCTCCTTCTCCTCCTTCTCCTTCTTGATCTTCTCCTCGGTTATGAACTGCATTTCCTCGTCTGTGCCACGCGACTCGGTCAATTCGACGCTCGACAATTGTTGCTTGCGTGGCTTTTTCCTCGGCGACATTTCCACCGCTGGACCAAGATTAAGATTTATATTCATATTGATATTCATATTGATTCGCGTCTGCTCGGGTTCCTCGTCAAGACCTGGTGACGACGTCGCCGAGACTGTTGTCGATCCTGAACTTTGACAACCACTTGCGTCGCGATCCGCACGTGGCGAACCTGGTGGACTGCATGTCGACGATGTCAGTGGTAAATTCGCGAGTACTGGCGTCAAATTCTTCGCCACTCCTGGAGAAATTGTGGAAAAAGAAATTAATTTATTTTTTGTATTTTTGCTATTATTATTTTTCCCTACTATTACTTTTCAATACAATTATTTTTTAATGCTATTAATTTTAGTTTTTAATTTAAATATTGAAAGTGAAATTTTCTATTTTTGCAAATAGAAAATCTTATTTTTATTACATACCTTTAGCTGGCGAATTGTCATGATCGCGTTTTCGTAAAATACTCGGTCTCGGTGAAGCGTTTGGCTTGTGTTGAGGTTCCTCATATCCTGACTCAACCAAAAGTCTCACGGGTTGCACATTTGCCGGTCGATATTGCGAATAAGTAGCTGAAAATTTATTTCCAAATCGATTATTATTAATTATTACTGATATTATATTCGAAAAAATATTTAATTTCATTCAATTAACTCAAGAAATGCTTCGAGGTGCAAATTCTCCTACCTGGAACGGGTGGAGGAGTATTGGTAACATTTGTGCTATTCGTCGAACTCGTTGCGCCAGTGGTGACAATTCTCAATGTCGATTGCTGAATTGGCTGCTTCGGTTGAATTGTTTGCGTGACGTTTAATACTGGCGTTGTTTTTATTGTCGCTGATGTTGTGCGAGTCGGTGTCAATGGTAATGGATGCATCGAAATTCCAGTGATTCTTGCGACAGATGTTGGTCCAGTTTGAGGCACTCGCGCAGCTACATTCGACGTATTTGCCGCCGTTGTTATTACACGCGACACTTGTCCAATTGTCGAGACAGAGGCGACAGTTTGCACCACTCTTGGAATCGTCGGCTAAAAGTATTTCAATATTTTAATTTAAACAGTAAATAGAATAATGAAAAATAATTAACAAAATAAAACAAAAAAAATATAAAATAATAATAATAAAAAAAATAAAATATGATTTCAAATTTGAATCCCTATTGAAAAATAGAAACGGGAAGAAGGAAAGAACTTTCCTTGGAATAAAAAATGAAAGAGTAGATATTTTCTATTTTTTGTTGAAAATTACCTGCTGCTGGGGGAGAACAATTCGACTGACAGTAGCGGAAACGTTGGTGGTTACAGGAGTCGTACTGACAGTCACTTGACGATTAACAACCGGCTGAACGGAAGCAACGCTCGTTATTCTGCTCGGAGCTCCGATAACTGGCGTCGTCACCGCAATTCGACTCACCGTACTCGCCGTCGTCAATGTCCTCGTTGTTGGCGTCAACTGAAAAATTCATCAAATTCTCAATTACAATAATAAATAATAAACAATAAGAAGTTAAATTTAATAAAAAATTCCACCTGTATTGGTTGGGAAATCGTTCTCGGGGTTTGAGAAATTTGCGGCACAGTTTCCTGGGGTGTTGGAGGCCTCGCCTGGGGCACAGGCATTCTAGGAACGTTGTTATTTGTCTGAAGGACCGGAGCACGTAGTCGACAGGGTGCACTTCCACTTGACACGCCAGGCACTGCAGTCACTACTGCCGCTTGGACGGCCTGAACCGGACGACCTGGAGTTGGAGTCACAATACGTGGCTGTTGTCCAGCGCTGTAGACAGTTGACGCCATCGTCGGTCTCGTAACTCTCTGGACAATTGGCAACGGATGCCTCTGCGGCGGGACGTATAAATACGGCGTCTTCGCCGGCCACTGTGGATTTGCCACCGTAGTGCTCACACTAGAAAAATAAAAATTCAATATAATTCAATTTAATTCAGTAAATAGAGAAAAAAAAGTAGTAAGAAACTAATAATTATTACATATTCAATAATAAAATGAAAATGAATAAATAACAAAAAATAATTAGGAAAGTTTACCCTGGTCTGGAAATAGGAACACTTTGACCAGTGGTGGATCGAACAATGGGAGTCGCGACAGTCGCTCTTGGCGATGAGATATTTGCCACAGCGGCTGGACCCCTTGGGACGTGATAAGTCGCTGGAATAGTCGTCACAACTTGTTGTTGTTGTTCCTGACTCGATGGTTGTGATTGCCGTTCAACGTTGCTTATCATATTTGGACTTATTATCCGAAGAGGACTCATTTGGCACAACTGAAATATTTAAAAATTTTGATTTGGTTAAATACATAATTGATTTTAATTATTAATATTAATTATTGAATAATTTAATTTAATTTCCTAGGGAATAATTGCAATACTTACAGTGGCCGTGAGTTTATTCGAATCCGTGGATGAAACGATATTAGATGGAATTCCAGTTTTGGCGAGAGAGAGCTTTTGATTTAAATCGAGTGAAACTGATTTTCCAACGAGTGTTCCGGACTGTCCGACATTGCCAATAATTGCCTGTGTCGATTGAATGGTTTGAATATTACTTTGAATCACATTCTGAGTGCTTTGCACTGTTTGAATTGTTGTTAGATTCTGAGCAATTGTTTGTACTGTCCCTTCAGGCAGACGTTTCTCTCCGCCTTCGCCTGTATTTGTATTCACATTCATTATATATTTTAAATCTTAACCTGCAAAAAGAAAAAAATTATCATCATATAAATAAAAAATTAACAAATAAAAACAATAATAATTGTTATTATTACCATTTTTTTGGCAGAAAGGGAAATAATAATTCACATGTTTATATAACACAAGCACAACACAATAATAGATTTTTTCCGCAAATAAAAATATTACCGCGATTCATAACCTAAAAAATACGAAATGTTTTTTTATTAAAAAAAAAAAAAAAATGAAAATGGACTATTTTTGTCTTTCGAGTAGTACGCGTATCACATATTTAAAGATTCAAAATGACAGAGGAGAAAATTTGTCCTGATAAAACTCGATTTGTTTCTTTGAGAGTGAAAAAGTGACAGTTTGAGGTTAGAAAAGACGAAAAAAGAAAGACAAAAAACGTTAATTAATAAGTCTATGTAATACTAATTGTTTTTTGGCAAATGTAAATTTATGAAACAATATTTTATTAAAAGAATGGAGAAATATTTCCAAGCTGTTTTGTTTTTTTTCACTTCTTGTGTCTGTTTGCGACTCTATATTGTCACAAAACTTGTTTGGAGAATTTTTTATATTTACCTTGCTATTATTAACACCACTCGACTATTGTTTAGAGTATTCTAGGATCCCAATGTGTTTATTTTTTTCATAAAATAGACGAATTTCATTGATTTTTCGAAAGAAAAGAGAATTTTTTGAAAAAATACAACTTCGACACATTATATTACTCGTTTGCTATGTCACAAAACTGATGGTTGGGGGGATAAATTTATCAATTAATACAGCGCACGCAAGATGGCGCACTTTACTTGTTCCAGGTGGGGGGAGGGAGGGATAAAATGTCCCTCAATAATAAATTATTGACTCTTAAAGTATTTCACTATTTAATGATTTAATAGTTTAATAATTCAATAAACTTATGTAAAGATTATCTACTTTTTCTACAGATAATTATAAGAATGTAAAGCGTAAAGTTATTAAAAATTCTCCCTCCGATTGCGCGTGTGTAGAATCAAATTCTAAACTATATTTAATTTCCGTTATATTATGTTTAAAAAGCTAAGAAACAGTTTTTTGTACCGTTTTTTGACAAATTTTTTGGAAATATTAAATATTGTATATTGATTGGGAATTTAGAAAATTATTGTTCAATTACATGGCAGATGTCGACACTATCGGAAAAAAATTTTACCGGCCGAGCAGTTTCTAGGTATTTTTATTTTCCTGTTTTGGTAGTTAGTTACTGGAATAAATAGTCTTGCAAGAATTTTGCATTGTTTAGTAAAGTAAAGGTAGAAAAAACCGTTAAAAAATATAATTTGACAAAATTATAAATAATAAATAACATAAATAATAATTCATTAAATATTTGTCAATTTCCGTAAATAATGAAAGTTGCCTTTGGTAAAGAAACATAAAAAAAGGCTTTACAATTTTCCATTTTTATTAAAATATAAACCGGTTGTAAATTTTTTCCCTTATTTTCAAACAAAGTTAAAAGATCGTTTTCTTTTCTCAAATCATTGGTTATGTGGAACATTTGTTTCTGTAATCGAAAGTTTGATTCAGTTTTGTTAAATAATTAACTATCTAAACAATTACATTCATAAACATTTTGGAGGTTATGTATTACATTGAAAAAAAAATTTAATTCAAATAATAGATTTTCTTGTCTATCATCAAATAAATGTTTATTTCTATAGAAATAAATTTTATTTGAGTCAACTAAATGGTATTTGATTCAAATACAGAAATGATTGATTCAATTACAGTTTATTTGATTTAAATAAAAAATTATTTGGTGCAAGTAAATATTTATTTGATAATAGACAACTAATCGGTTATTTGAATTAAATAAATTTTTTTCAGTGTAATATTGACTGAATATTTTAAAGTTATAACCTCAATATTGCGGTAATATTACAATATTGAAGGAATATTGAAACATTTCGAAAATTTCCGGGGGGGGGTAATAATTTAATTCAGTTAAAATATAATTAATATTTACAGAAATTGTAAATAATAATTATAAATTATTAAAATTAATGAAATTAATTAATTAAAAATTAAAAATGGTTTTTTTTAAATTCTAGAAGGAGAAGAATTGGGACGATGTGGACGCGTGTAGGTGTGATGTGGACCCCCGCATCTGGAAAGGAATATAAAAATCGTTGAACCGTTGTTTGAGGTAAAAATTCTAAAAGGAGATGGTGTAAAGATGGAGCAACCTTTCGCCTTGTGGTTATGTAAGGCCTCGGGCTGAGTGACCTTTAGTTCGTCCAAGGCATGCGGCATTTACGTATTCAACCGTTTACGATTACGATGTATACGAGAGAGACTTCTTCTCTTCAAAGAAGATGCCTCTATAATACCGATTCAATCGTCGTCGTCGTCATCGTCCTCTCCTCTTCTCTAGTCCCCTTAAATCTCACTGGCGATCAAGAGCGTGTTGCCTGCATTATCAGGAATGCTATGACGATTATAGATTGTCACTTACGCAATTGGAATTCCTCATCTTTTACACTATGCACTGAAGACACTCCTAATCTTTCAGGATAAATGAAGATGCGATAAATATCTTTTGTTGCCAATTAAAACCAAATTGACACCCCAAGTTACATTTTTCCTTTTTTTTTCTTCAACTTTTAACTATCGAGAGAAGTATATTATTATTTTTATTTATAACTCGTACAAATTACCTCTTAAGTCTTCTTTACAAATTTACAATTTACAATTTACTCTATTGCAAAATAGTGATTATAAATTTAAACAGTTTTTTTATTCTACAGGTTTCTATAGATGATTCATCATCATAGAGGAAAAATAGAAGAATATTCTTGAAAGAATATTTTCTAGAAAAATGTTCCAAATCGTAACAAAAAAGCCAAAATACGGCTAAAAGTCTATTCATTACAATGAGGCGCGTAACTTGAAAAATAAGCCAATTTTCTTGCTCTTGCTTCATTCCTTAGAGGAGAATGTTGATTCCATGAAATTGTAGGATGGCACCCACATTATTGCGCGCATATATAATATTGATTGATACTTCTGACCTTAAACCCCGTTTGTTACAATGATGAATTTTATAATTTCAAGCGCGTGTAGAAATTGACATCTTACAAAAAAAAAAAAAAAAATACATTTAAATTCCATAAATAAATTTTCTTGAATTTCCCTCATATAATAAAAGTCTGCAGATTCAATAAGTTTCCATAATGACATATTACTTTGACGTATTTCCATATAATAATAAATGTGAACAAATATCGACAATTTCTCTCCGCGGGGCATAAAATTTCATTACAACATTAAAAATCCATTTCTTTGATATATTTTAAACACTGAACTAGATTTTGCTTGAAGTTTAGAAATTCTCTCTCTAGTTATATGTCTATTATAGCCCAGACCTTGAATCACTCTCCGACTTTCACATCAGAAGCTCATCCTTCCTATAGGCCAAGGGGCACTGCTCCAAGTGTCAATTGTACCTACATTAGATATATACCTGAATCGGATCTTATAGGAAAAATTATTTAATTCTTATACGGAAAACATTCCATATTGTAAATTTTTCGATTGATTTATTGATTCTAATTGTCAGTTATTCGATGAGTTGAATTATTGTCTCGTGAGTTATTATCTCCTTTCAACAAACATGTATGGAAATTACATGCTTTTCTGTATTAATTTTGCAAACAACTTAATCAACTATTTAATAATAGATAGTTATATATTCTCATATTAATGTATTTCATTATGTCTCATATATTTTATAACACATACCCTTTCAGTACTATAATTACTTATATCAATTATTAATATATATTTTATCCAGTGCCTTTTTAATAAAAATTCAATAATAATAACAATGATGATAATGATAATAATTATTATTATAATATATATTATTATTTTAATCAATTTCTCTGTTTAATTTCAAAATTTTCCTCTAATATGAATGAAATTTGATTAATTTGAAAGCGTAGGACAAGCGTTTGTTTGCATTCTATTTCGTTGCAACATTATTGCCACATGTTATTTTTTTTCGTTTCCAATTTGCGACAAAATGCATCACTAAAGTATATAAAAAAAATCTTAAGGAATTTGAAACGTGGATTTGAGTTTATAAAAAAAAAATTATTTGAACCTTGGGGTCTCGGGACAATTATATCCTTGAAAATAAGTCATCATATAAACAATGAAAACAAAGTTGGAAAAAAATGAATAATCCTTGAATGGATTTATCCTTGAATGTATATGCTTATCTTTACAGTAACCGCCCATTTCTATGAATGATCATCTCTTGTATTAATAATAACAATTAATAATAAGAGAGAAAATTGTTACGGGAAATTAATTTTTTTTATCTTCAGTTCATTGATAAGAATAAGGAAATATTTTAATAGCCCAACCCTTTATGGGTAAATTATAATTTATTACGCGAAATTAATTTCATTGTAAAAACACCCTAATAGGCCCTTTTTAAGGTTATGTTCGCCTCTTGCCCTAAATAAATTTTAAGGTTATGTTTGCCTATATTTTAAGGCTATATTCGCCTCTTAGCTCTAAATTTTGAAGTTATGTTTCCCTATTGACAATAATAATTCTCAGCGTTTGCGGCGAAAAGATTTTATATTAATAGGGATGAGAGTGATTCGTGATTAAGCTCATTACAGATTTGAGACCTCAGATTTGACCTCTGATTGTATGGCGCATAGTGCAAATGCTTCCTGATTTTATGATTGTACAATGTACATCATTTTATAAATGTGGATGCCTCTCAGTTTCGACACATGCGATATTCTTAGCCTCAAGACAATAATTACATTTTGCATAAGTCACGAAACGAGAAAGTTCAAACATATCTTACATTTACCTAATTTCTTTCAAGAAAAAAAAACAAAAAATTCCCAACGTTAGTGTCAATTGATAATTTCTAATTCATAAATATGATTATCAGACTTTTTTCGATTCGCCTTTTTCTCTATAGTTTTTTTCTCCTAAACAAGTGAATTATATTTTCCAATGGCAAATTGCCTACCGACAGTGGGCAAGTGATAAGAAATAATTCATTTACCTACAGTCGGTAATTGTGTTGGTCGCTAGCGGTCTAGAAACTAACCTCAAAGTTAAAATTTTTTCTTTCTTTACTATTTTTATGTTGTTGTTCGCTTTTTTTGAGTGACTTAATTGTTTTCTCTGCTTTCTTCTTTCTTCACTGTTGTGATGATTCATCTTTCTTCACTATTTCACGTTGATGCATTTAAAGAAAAATATTGCCCTTTTTTTACTAAAACGAGTATTTTACTATTTTTTAAAATTTAAACACGAGTCGAGGTTTTCTCTATAGAAAATATATCGTTTCTTCGGTGTAATATAGGGCGTAATGGTGGGGAATATTTGTCAAGTGAGACACGATTTTCCTCATCTATATATGTAAATTACCTTCCTTCGTTTTTATATATTTCTTTTATCATTTTTACTATAGAGGGTGTATAGTATTATATAGAAAGGAACAATAGACGGTTGCTTATATGGGACGGCAGTGACATTTGTTCCGTCCTCCGTGAGATGCCTCACCTTTCACCAGTCTTCTTTTACTGAAGAAGAAAAATCGTTTCACGACGTCAGTTAACTTATCGATTATTGAAATCCGGCTACCAGAAAAAGTGCCTTGCCCAAAAAACAATTATTTCGCCTAAAAACCGCGTAGCATTCGTAGAGGTTATGTTATTATAACTGTCTCATCGCCATTGTCATGGTAACGTACAAGAGTGAGAGAGACAGTAAATAGAATTCGAATTTACTTTCTCTCTCAGTCTTGTAATTACCATGACAACCCAGCCCTGGCGAAAATTTTTCTCCCTACTTTGAATTTTGAATTTCGCGCCATTTTTGTATTACTTGAAAAATGTACCTATAATTAAGGGAGGAGAGAAAAAAAAATTGATAATCACCTTTCAATATATAATATATGAAATGATAGTGGGTTAATCGGTGCTCAAGCATTAGTCCATAATTGTAGACTGTAATTCTTTTTCTTTTTTTTTTCTTTTTTTCAAGCAAGTCACGACGCTTATGCGAAGAGATTCGACACCCCGATTCATTGCGAGAGGGAGAGGAGAGATGGAGAGAAAAATGACGTAGTCCTCGAGTAAAAGTGTCAGCATAATTCGCATCCTGTGGAGATGCATTTTCATATTGCATAATGTATATTTTAATAACCGTGCGCACCGCCGCGCTCGCTCGAGAGAGGAGCAATCACTTGTATGAATCTTGTGTATTACAATTTACAATTTGTCGCTATGGAACTTTAAGGTTCTGCAGAGAGAGAGAAATATATATAACTCATCAGTTTATAAAATGTAATTCTCTAATCTACTCAACTGACGCTACGACGCGATAATTAACCTTCCATTAATGCTCACGATCCGACAATCAATTTGTACCCATGGTTTATTGCCTACCTGATGAATATTTGCTTCAAACAAGATATAAAGGCGACAATAACAAGATATGAGTACGGATTGATTCAATTTCTTTCCTGCATCAAAACTTTAAATGTATACAAAGCCCCGGCAATTTTTATTTTTTTTATTATTTTCTAAACCTCCCTTTTGGCTTGAAACAATCGGAAAAGTACATTTTCTTTCTGATTACATTTTTCTAATTTTATAAATTGAATTATGAAATTACATATTATTATTTGTTCTTGACAAATTATCGAGCCTTTGGGTCAAGTGTGTTATGTAATCAAAAATTATCCACCATACAAAGTAGCAAAGTTTGTTCATTTATATAGAATGTAGAGAGAGAGAGAGAGAGAGAGAAGATAAATAAAAAATACTTGTATGAGGGATAGGAAAATGTCTAAGATGCGCAGGTAAAGGTTAAGGTACAAAAGGTGATTGACGTTGATAAAAGTGCAAAAGATATATCATTTCTAATTCAATTTTTCCATATGTAATTATCTCTTCCAATTGACTTTTTTTCGTAATATTTATGAAAAATACCATATATTGTATATTTATCTAACGTTACGACAGTGAAGAAAGAAGAAAAAGAAAAAAAATAATGCCAGTGAGAGAATAAATAATAGAAAAATGGCAATTTTTTGGAAGTAAAGACAAAAAGGAAGTAAAGGATGAAAATTAGTGAAGAAATTAGAGATTTAAGTAGTGAAGAAAGAGAACAAGAAGGTTAGATTACTGAAAGGAGCTAAGAATAGAAAGATAACCATTTTTTGACAGTGAAGAAAAGACGGAAAAAATTAAGTCAGTGAAGAAAGCAAGGAATAGAAAAATATCGATTATTATTACAGTGAAGAAAGAGGGAAAAAAATTAATTTAGTATAGAAAGCGAGAAAGACTACATCACTGAAGAAAGAAAAAGAATAGAAAGATGAAAATTATTATTACAGTGAAGAAAGTAAAGAGAAATAATTAAATCAGCAAAGAAAACCAAAAAGGAAGAATAGATTACGGAATAAAGAAGAGAACAAAAGAATCATCATGATTACAACAGTGAAGAAAGCAAAGAAAAAGTAAGTCACTTAAAAAAGCGAAGAACAACATAAATTTACTGAAGAAAGATGAATTATTACAACAGTGAAGAAAACAGAGAAAATGAAGTCACTGAAGAGAAGAAAGAACAACTTATGTTTATAAAACAGTGAAGAAAGCACAGAAAAAATGAATTCACTGAAAAAAGCGAACATCAAGGTAAAAATAGTGAAGAAAGGTGAATCATCACAACAGTGAAGAAAGAAGAAAGCAGAGAAAACAATTAGTCACTCAAAAAAGCGAACAACAACATAAAAATAGTGAAGAAAGATGATAATTTCTTCTCCACCATACAGAGGTAGTTGCGCCCGCAAATGGGAAGATGTGGAAGTCAGGGGATTCCCCTTGAAGCTCTCTAGCCTCGACATTGTCGGTCCCTTTTACAAAGGGGGGTTGGGCCATAGGTTTCTGGATCGATTGGGGTCGATCGATTTTCATGATGCACTGGTCATAAAAGAAGTGCATTGTGAAGAGGGCAGGGATGACCCCTTTCACTCTTAACCACGTTCATAAGGCACTGTATATAAAGAGCCTCGCCTCTTACAAAGAACCCACAAGTATCAACCCATCGTCATCTGCATCTCAAGTTTTCTTCTTCAACTTCTACTTATTAATTATTATCAATAATTTTCCACAATCAATTGCATATCAGTGTCTTAGATAATTATGTACACCCTTCAGGTAAGTTTTCAATCCCCAACGTTACCCAGTGTGTTCTGTATGGTTTCGCGAACGTCTAAAAAGGACTTTTACACCCTCGTTTGCCAAAAAAGAAAAAAAAATTAAAAAATCGCGAAAAGTGCTCTCAATGGAAATTGAAAAGTGTGTCCCGGTTTTTTCCCCTAAGTAATATTTTTTACCCCCGAATTTTTAGGGGTAGTTTTTTCTTCTCCTCTTGGATAATTTTACAAATATTTTTCCCCTGGAGAATTTAATTTTTTTTATATTTATTTTTATTTTATTAATATTTTTGTTTACAGTCAAAATTATCACTTTTTTATACAGTCAAAAAAATCGCTAGTAAAAAATTACGAACAATAGTAGCAGTAAAAATAATTATTAAATTTAGAATAAAAAATAAAATAAAAGGCAAAATAATTATCATATAGTAAAATATTTTTTAAGGTAATGAAGATAAATTTTCTTTCTCACTTTCAAAAATCCCCACCTCCCCTCTTTTCTTTTTTTTAATAAGAGCCAATTTTGAAAAAATGTGGCATTTGTAATTCCAAATTTTTAAATGCTGCCCTTTTAAAGGTAGTTATTATAAAAATTTTTTTTTCCTCTCCAAAAGTGGTAGCAAGATTGCACTGAAATGCGTGTAAATAATAGACTGCTTAACGCTTAGAGACAAGTTAACATAACATTTGCGGTGTCGACATAAGATTTCTATGTTTACTGTATTTATTTCAATGACTCAAGATTCCATCTTTCCAACGGGGCAAGGAGGAGGTGGTGGGGGGGGGGGAAGTTTCTATATAATAAATCCATTAATTTTCACTATATTTAATACTGGAAAATTATATTTATAAAAATTTCCATAGTCACTTAAAATTACACTCGTCAGTTTTTTTCTTTTCCTCGTTTTTTTTGTTTACTATTTGTTTCTTTTTTTAATAAAAATTATATAAAAAATATTTTTCCGTTAATTACTAAAACTTAAAAATTATTATTTTATTTATATCGCGGCATTTTCCCCTTTTTTCATTAATTTAATTAAAGGAGAATATCATCAAAAATTATTAAAAAAAAATTGGTTAATATTAATTTTTCGACAAAATCTAATTTTCTTGCGGGTGTAAAGTGTAATTTACTTTTTAAACGCTCTTGATTAAAAAAAATTATTTATATTAAACAAAAATTAAAAGAATTAAAATAAATAAATTAAAAATAAAGAAAAATTCCAAATTGAGGTAAATGTCATCATGTTAAAATAAATTCTGTAGAATCTTTTCAAGTCGACTGTAGATATAAGAATGTTTGAAAAGGGCGAGAGTGAAGATAATACTTGGAAAAACTTTTGCTCCTTACGTCAGTCGAAATGACATTTTGAAGTGCAAATGTAATTTCGCGCCTAAAAGAAAGTTTAATTTTCAGAGAGACTATTCATTACGTAGAGAAAATTATACAGTAATTGCCTTTAATTTATACTATTTACTATAAATATTATTTAAATTTTACACTATATCTTTAAGTGTTTTTCTACTTTTCTATTTTTTACCCTTCCACTATTTTCACGCCTATTATAAAATTTGTTCCTGTTCAATTGCTCATCTAAATGTTTCTTTTACTGTTTAATTAATTTTTTTTATTTCAATCCATCATTTTTCTTGCTTCGATTGTTTATTAATTTATTCGAAACGTAAATTAAAAATTTATTGTAATTATTTATCCAGTTTATAATTCTCGCATCTTTTGATTTATAGTTAATAAATTCTAATAATTAGTGATTATAGATTAATTAATAATTTAGTACTTCAGTAATTAATAAATATAAATTTTTTCACACGCGTGGGGAATTGAACCCTGGACCTTAGAGACACAAAGCCAGGCAAATTACCACTTAGCCACTTTGACACTTTTAATAAATGAACATAATAAATATATATTTTAATAATAATAATAA
>JUFY01000181.1:15772-38427 GCA_001855655.1 Leptopilina clavipes
AGATATAATAAAATAAACATAAATCATTGCAATATACGTGAGACGTGCTTCAAGAGAAAGGGACCTTAGAAGCAGACGAATTATAGGTTATGTTTGTGATCGATTTTGATTAAAAGTCCCTTTTTAATTTTTATTAAAATCAAAATCAGTTATTTTTATTGAACATTTTGAACCTAATGAATAGAAACACTGTAAACTTGAAGGTATCAAATTGATACTAAAATTATCAAATTGATTCCAAATTTTTGGATCAATTTGATATTGAATCAGTGAAACTAAAATTGATACTAAAATTATCAAATTGATTCCAAATTTTTTGATCAATTTGATATTTTTGGTATCAAATTGATACTTTTAAGTTTACAGTGATCCAACGATTTTTACGAATAGTTGCGATTCTCTTTCTGTATAACTCAAAAAATTACAAACATAACCTAAAATTTGTTGCTTCTTCCCATTCTTTCTTCTTCTCTATAAATTTGAATCAGTGAAACTCGAAAAATAGTTGCAAATAACGATTGATTTGAGTGAAATTTCCGCACTGAAATTCAATCTGAAAACAAGTGGAATTTACTATACTGATTCCTACAGTCGAATCTATTTTATAATCAGCAATCGGTAAAACAGTTTCGACTGTAGGAATCAGTATAGTAAATAATAATTTCACTGCATCAATCTCTGAATTTCAGTGGAAATTTGACTTGAAGTGCTTCAGTGATAAATTCCGCAACTATAAATTTGGAACTGATTGAAATTTAGAGAGTAGAATTGAAATTTAAAAATGTAGTTTCAAAAAAAGAGATTTTCTATAGCAAAAGACGAAAACGGAAGGTGAAGAAAATGATAGAAAGGAAACCTGTTGTGAAATTAAAAATTAAAGGTGTTTAATGTAAATTTTGAAGAGTGTGGAATAATAAAATACAATGAGAATGAAGAAGGAAGGTAATATTTTGGTGTCAAGTAGTAGAACCTAATGTAATTTACATGACTATTACCATTTTTTGTCGATTTTTAAAGGCGTCTTAAAAATTGTTGAAAGGACCCGAATGTATAAAATACTTTTTGAATATATATGTGTGTACGTGTGTGTGTGGTGCAGTCGGCGCGACAGAAAACGCCGCTTTAGCGTGGGTCGACGGCTATCTATTTATCTTTTGAGTCGTGTAATTGCCCCGAGACACACCGCGTTAGAAACAGCGATTCTAAGGCCACGCGTCTCCAAGTCAATTCTTTCTCGAGTCACGTTTCTCCCACGAGTAGTTTCTCCCATGTGCTTTTAAAATCGCAGATTCGAGCGACGGCACGTCAGGTAAATCAATCAAGCGCGACATATAGGAAGCCATGCTAATTAGCGCTAATTGAATGCGACTCGAGGCGAGGGACCGTTAAAGATGAGATACGATTCGGGAAGAGGGGTAAAAAAAAAGAGAGATTGTTCGCGCTTCGTGCCAATGACGACGACGACGACGACATTGCGACGGGGCTTCTTTCCGCTTCCTGAATCGGAGAGAGAAAGAGAGAAAACATAAAAAACCAATATTGAAAAAACAAGTTTTCAAAAAAAGCCATAAAACATTCCACTTTCATATATGTTTACTTTCCAGTTTCCAATCATGTAATTCGACACTCAAAATTGGGGAGGGTGTGTATCAAATTTTTCAATAAGTTTTGTTCAACTTTTCACATTTTAGACATCATGATTTTCTGATCACTGCGAATATACGGTTTGATACTGTAGTGAATATTGGAATGTTTAATCAACATTCTCTTTCTGTATTTTCACTCCAACAATTACAAACATAACCTAAAATCCCAAAGTCCATCTAAAAATCCAAAATCACCTAAAGTCCAAAGTAAAAATCTAGTAAGTCGCATTTGCCACAAGGGCGAGCGTCCCTTAGCTTTGTTATTCGACTTTCGCTCTTATGGCAAATGCGACTTACTAGTCTTTTGCTTTGGAAAGCAACTTTCCTTTTCTTTCTTTTTCTCTAAATTTGAATCAGTTTATTGACGTTAAATGACAACAACAATTATTATAAATATTTATCCGGTTACATTATCGTTTGGGATTTACAGTCTCATTGACCTTCGAGACATCGAGATATGCTTAGAGAACATAGGGAAAAATCATGACTGCGAGATAATTGATTTCTATATACATCATCATAGTTTGTTCAATATCATGGCGATGACTTGAAAAAAACAATATGACAGGTCGACATCATTCAAGATAAATGAATCCAAATTTTTGTCCATCAAAATGAAACTAAATTATTATTTAGTTTCGCTTTTGATGGACAAAAATCCTCCGCAATCTTTTCAAAAAGCGAAATGTAAAATGCAAATATATCGGCATTCTTTATTGCTAATGAAAAAAAAATTGTGTGTGTAGTTACAAGACAATTAATCCGCACGGCGGGAATATTTGCAATGAATCGCGATGACACGTTAATTAAGAGACTCATTAAGAATGGAATCTGAAACAATTTTATATCCCCCAATTCTCTCATAAGCCGCGTGTCCGCTTTAACTTTATGGTACAGGTACAAGCACCCTATTAAGGAGGGATTTATCACGATTTTATCCTTATTATTTTACAACTCTGTATATAAAAGTAACGAGAGTGTGAAATTCGATTTGAAATATTTTTTTGAAATTGGAAATAAAAATAAAAAGTTGTATTTCGATGGTTTAAAAGGGAGAGAGAGAGAGAGAGAGAGAGAGAGAGAGAGAGAGAGGAATATATAAATTTAATCTCGACATATTCAGGTGCGCGCAGGGAGGAAGGAATGTTTCATATATGGGGGTTGGGGTGATGAAAACTGACGGTTCTCTGATGAACGAGATAGCGGTGATCGAGAACTTTAATTATAGCGAGTCAAGATCATGTTACAAGAAGCCTGACTACATCAAGCACATTGACCATATAAACTTCAACTACCGCGTACATTTTGCAGGAACATATTTTTATCCCACAAAAGTGTTGTATTTACACTTCAAAAAAAAAAAAAAAAAATACTTGAACTTTAAAAAATCGACAAATAAAAAAATAAACTTAAATAAAATATTTTTCTGCCAAATTTATTATTTCTTTTTGAAATTTAATTTTTATGGAAAAATATTTTATTTGCATGGGATAAAAATTTTTTTTTTGCCAATGAGGCTTAATAGAAATTATGAGACATTTGCGCGCATTTATGAATCTTTGACATGGCGCATTTATTAAAATCCGTTTAACAATACCGTTATTAATTGCCGTTACGCTTAGATGTACACAAGGAACCTTCAAAGGTCAACGAGAATAAGAAGAAGAATTCAAGTATTCAAGAGGCGTAAATGCGGCTGCATGGCGTTTTGTGAGTCATGAATAAAATTGTATAAATAAGTGTTTATACAAGAGAGGTTCCCAAAGGGTACCTGGCACCTGTCATGTCGCTTTCTCAAACAGAGGAGAGAAAGAGAGTCCGCACGTTTACGGAAAATAGTATATATATACAATACATATCCGTATCGTATATATACTCGCGTGGCAATATTTCCTTTTTATAATCGCAAAATTATGTCCTCCAATATTCATACAGTTCGTGTCATTATTCAACAATGGAATTTCGATTCAATTCTCGCATCTCTAAATCTGCGAACACTGTAAACTTGAAAGTATCAAATTGATCCAAAAATTTGGAATCAATTTGATAATTTTGGTATCAAATTGATCAAAAAATTTGGAATCAATTTGATAATTTTGGTATCAATTTGATACTTTTGATAATTTTGGTATCAATTGATACTTTTGGTATCAAATTGATCCAAAAATTTGGAATCAATTTGATAATTTTGGTATCAATTTGATACTTTTGATACTTTTGGTATAAAATTGATCCAAAAATTTGGAATCAGTTTGATAATTTTGGTATCAATTTGATACTTTTGATACTTTTGGTATAAAATTGATCCAAAAATTTGGAATCAATTTGATAATTTTGGTATCAATTTGATACTTTTGATACTTTTGGTATAAAATTGATCCAAAAATTTGGAATCAATTTGATAATTTTGGTATCAAATTGATCAAAATATTTGGAATCAATTTGATAATTTTGATATTAATTTGATGCTTTTCAAGTATCAAATTGATCCAAAAATTTGGAATCAGTTTGATAATTTTGGTATCAATTCGATACTTTCGAATTTACAGTGAATTGAAAATTAATTCAGACTGTAACGAATTAAATATAGAAATTCTTTGTTTCAAAATTTTGTATCTAACATCATATACTCTAAATCTGCGAATTGAAAATTATTAATCTGCAACGTCTATGTTTCAAAATTTTAAACATTTACGGATTAATCAATGCGGGTGAAAATATAACTATATTATCAAATTTTTGGTAAAATTACCAAAAAATTTATTAGAAAAATTAACTTTATCGAAAAAATTTGCAGAAATATTACCCACATGGAAAAAAAAGTTTCACCTACTAGAACATAGCGATTACGTTTTTCTAGAATAGCGAAAGTCGCTTAACTGAAAAAGACAAAACTTTTATGCAGGTGAGCGATTTGAGAATCACGCGTTAGATAAGAAAATAAACCATAGGAGCCGCTTGGTAGTCAAAAAACTGGTTGGTACGTGTCTTATCGGTGCAAGGTAGCACCCCGTTGGTGAACCAAGATGAGCAAAGTATGTATATGAGAGTGGGAAAAGGAGGAGAAGAAAACTCGTGAGAGAATGGAAACAGGAGAGAGAGAGAAAGAGAGAGAGGGTCGCAGTGAGAGAAAAAGAGAGCTAATCGAGCCTGGACCAGCAGGTTGCAGAGAAGTATTGGCTGGGCAAAGTGTTTAAGAGCGTTATCTTCCCAGCTATTAGTCTTTCTTGGTGTGTGGCCTCCGGTCTCACTGGTCCTCCTGGTTGGATCTCCTCCGAGAGAGCACGAGCTCGAGCAAGGGTTAAGTTAAGTAGCTCCTTATCTCTACTCACCATCTACCCGCCATCCCCGACCCCTAAATCTGAAATCCACGGCAGAAGGAAAAAAAGATTCCTCTCTCGCCTTCTCTCTCTCTCTCTCTCTCTCTCTCTCTCTCTCTCTCTCTCTCTCTCTCTCTCTCTGTCTCTTTCTCTCTCTCTTTTTCTGAAGAGAGGAGAGGCTACATTCTTAAAGGGAGCTGAACCCAAAAACCCAACTTCGATTATTGATTTCTTTTCCTTTTTTTATTCCACCGCATCGATATCCTCCCGGGGTCTTATCTTTTAGATTTCAATGAATATTCTAAACAGACAACAATTTTTGAAAGACTCACATTTATCAACCTCCAGTTACGTGTGTCATAACATTTGTCTCTTGAGTCATCTCTATAACTATTAAGAAAGGATGGTCAGAAAATTTTTTTAAATTAGCTCCAAATGCTGTTCGAATTCTTTTCTAAATAAATTTTAATTCATCGTTTCATGTTTTAAATTAAAACTAGTTCTAACAACTTGTAAAAATTTGGGTTATTTTCTCTCTCTATATAGTTGAAAATTAAAATTGGTTCTTAATCCAGAATTTTGAAACACTATCGATTCCTCTGATTCAACCTTTTCGGTGACACATTTTTGTAATTTTTGTCACTTTCTACAGACTAGGAATAATAGTTTCAAAATTACACAGAAAATAGGGAAAAATTTCTCTGTTCCAGATGGATATACTTATTGCTGTTCCAGATAAAGATTTTTTTGAAACTATTATAAAATGAGTAATGAAGAATGATGAAAGAGGTTAAAATTTACTACAGTATGGAAAGATTCTCACGAAAATTAAGTTTATGAGATGAGTCTATAATGAAGAGTAAATCGGAAATAAAGAATCTATGGAGTTTTGCCCAGAGTGTTATTGAGGCAATAAACAACCTGGTTATGACAGCTATAAAACTTCTCTAAGAGCCTAACGTGATCATGATGAATATAGCACCTTCACCTATTATATATATATATACGTTTCTTTCATCCATTTGTCTGCGTGGGTTCCATTAGGGAAGAAACAAGAAAACAGAAAACTTTTATTGTCAATCCATTCACAAGTGATAAGAAAACAGCTGAACAGATAAAACATCTTAAATCGAAGTTTATTTTAAAACAGACGCACTTCCTCAAAAAAAAAAAACGTCCTTCCTTGAAAGGAACCATCATGAAAAGAAATAATATTTTTGGTAAATTTTTCAAACTTTGGAATTTCAAATGTGTATATGCACCCCTTCTTTTTTTTCCCACTCGATAGAGAGAGAGAAATAGTAAAAGATAGAAAGAGAGAAATAGAGAGAGGGACTCATTTACTTGAGTGAAGGATGAGCCACTGTTTAGACTTGAGACTTTGGTTGAGTATATATTTGAAAAAGATATAGGAAGGATCATTTGTTTGAGCGCACCTGCGAGAGAAAACTCGTTTTCAAGGAAAAACTTTTGAATCCTTCATCTTATAAATATATACGTATGCGTGAAGAAAACGCAAGTCGCATGATTCTCTCCTTGTCGTCATGGAATTTAAAGAATTTTGAGTTGATGGGAAACATTCTTTATACGAATCCACATTATCGAACAGTGTGCAATTTTTCATGGTGTCCCCAAAAAGGTTTTACCTTTTCAAACCCGGCATATATATATACGACTTACTTGCGGGATGTAAACAGAGAAAAAAGATATAGAGAACGATGTCTCACCCACCAGAGATTGGATTCCATCAATGAAAAACCTTTTCCAGAAAAATGGAAACCCCAAATATTTGTTCGAATTGATTAGTCGCGCACAGCAAATACCAGTCTCTTGCACACCCACTAGGGATCGTATTTTTAAATACCCTCCATAGCCCCACATTTTAACGCATCAAAATATTTTCCAACTTTTCCTTTTTCCCTAATGCCGAGAAAAACGTTAACTCAAAATGATTGATAATTTACAATTCGTCGTCCTCTGTTATTCAAATTCAGTAGTAATATTTACGGTACTTTAAATCTAAACTGGTAAACATTTTAACTAATTTGAATTAATGACCAAGTTTTTTTGTTTTTGAATTATGTAAAAAATTTACTGTAATAAATTAGTAGAACTTTTTTTTTTCTAACAATTTATTAGTAAAATTTGAATTACTTGGAATTTTTACTACAGTAAAAATTTATAAAATAAATAAATAAATAATAAATAATATTAATTTAGTTTAATTTTGAATAAGTGGAATTTTTTGTAATTGGTAAAATTCGAATTATTTTTTATTCATTATTTGAAATCAGGTAAAATTTTTACAGTAGTAAAAAATTCAAATTTTACTAATAAATAAGGAAAGAGAAATTTGTACTAATTTATTAGTACATTCTAAGTAATTAAAAAGCAAAAATTTAGTCATTAATTCAAATTAGGTAAAATTTTTACTAGTTTAGGGAATTATAATTCAAATTTAGAGTATCGTTAAATTTACAAAATTTTTAACGATCGAAAAGTTGTGAAAGTTCAAAATGAACGTAATCTTTTGACGAAATAAATATTTTCGAAAAATTACTGACTGTAATAAAAAGTAAAAACGTAGGTTATATTTTGAAACTTTATAGTATATTTTTTGATAGTTAAAGCTAAATTATAAAAAATATTAAATTGTTAATTATTATTATTATTAATTATTATTATTTAAATATTAATTATTATTATTTAAATATTAATTATTATTATTTAAATATTAACTATTAATTATTAAATATTAATTATTAAATATTAATTATTTATTAAATAAATTTATTAATTTATAAATTTATTTATTACAACTATAAATACTATTTATCTTTCTATTAAACTATTACTTTAATGAAATTAAAATTTCAAGAGGAAATAAAATAAATATTCGTTCATTTGTACGTTCAGAACTTTAGGGACATAATTTTTCAAAATTATTCCAACATTGTAAACTTAAAAGTATCAAATCGATACCAAAAAAATCAAATTGATCCAAAAATTTAAATCAATTTGATATTTTTGGTATCAATTTGATACCTTCTGTTTTCAAATTCACTGTAAATCTAAAAGTATCAAATCGATACCAAAAAAATCAAATTGATCGAAAAATTTGAATCAATTTGATATTTTTGGTATCAATTTGATACTTTTAGGTTTACCAAAAAAATCTATTGATCCAAAAATTTGAATCAATTTGATATTTTTGGTATCAATTTGATACTTTTAGGTTTACAGTGAATTTGAAAACAGAAGGTACCTAAAAGTATCAAATTAATACCAAAAATATCAAATTAATTCAAATTTTTGGATCAATTTGATTTTTTTGGTATTGATTTGATACTTTTAGGTTTACAGTGAATTTGAAAACAGAAGGTACCTAAAAGTATCAAATTGATACCAAAAATATCAAATTGACTCAAATGTTTGGATCAATTTGATTTTTTTGGTATCGATTTGATCCTTTTATGTTTACAGTGAATTTGAAAACAGAAGGTATCAAAAATTGATACCAAAAATATCAAATTGATTCAAATTTTTGGATCAATTTGATTTTTTTGGTATCGATTTGATCCTTTTAGGTTTACAGTGAATTTGAAAACAAAAGGTACGGAGAAAAGAAGTAAAAAAAGTACTTGATTATTCTAAAGTTGTTTTTGAAATTATTAGGTTCCTTTAAAATTTTTCTATATAATTACGAAAAAGTGATAGTTGTTGACTAATATTGAAATTAGTACAGCGTTGGGAAATAAAGAATTTATACAAATGTTCGAAGAAACATAAAGATGTGTGATGACGAAGGTGAGAGTAAATTTTAGCTATTTATATATTCTTGGATATATTCTTTAGCACATGGGAATTTTTTCCTCTTTTTTTTGAAAAATAGAGGGTGCTTTTCAACACGATTAGGTGTTTCATGGTGTCGCTGTTGTTTTTGCCGTAGCTAATCGCGTATTATTGGAGGCTACAGGTAGTGATTTGATACAGTAGGCACAGCTTTAAAGGAGACCTTTCCAACATATATATATATAGTGTTGGGGGACAAAGAAACCACCGAAGAGTCAGAAACGGAAGCCTCTGCCTTGGGACTTGGCGCCCCTTTTGCTGCCTTCCGGCCCTGCCGAGAACTACAATAGACGCCCTGAAGCTATAAGCATAAACAAACACGCTGTTCAAGCGACAATTTCAGTTTGAACTAAATCTTTTCGGGAAAAAAAAGGAAAGAAAAGAAAGAAGAAAAAAAAAAGAGTCACTGGACAACGACGTGCCATGTTTTTAGAGGTGTGCCGACACGCTTGTTTCCATCTTGAAAAGTCACATATATATATAGCGTAACACCATGAATGGCGTTACGCTCAAAATTGCATTTTCCGTTTGAAAATTTCGAGTGTGTTGAATTTTTTTGAAAAATAGTTCTAAGAAGAACTTTCCAATTTAATGCTCATGTTGTAAAAATATCAACAGAGATAAAAATCACTTTTGGAAATTCCGGAAGTTCACGGTCTATTTCCATTGACAACATATGATACTGTTTCTCAATGAGAAAATATTTCCAACGAAAAAATAGAACATTCCTAATATTATATATAGGATATACATAAAATTTTTCCTTTCATCTTCTTCAAAAATTTACAATCGAGAAATTGTAAAACTTATATTGCTGATTGTAACTCTTGTCGAAAATTTATAATAGTCTATATTATAATATTTATAAAAGTCTTTAATTAATAAAGGAGGAAAAAATACTAAAATGTGAAAATTGTTTATAGAATGTGAAATTAGCATACTATATTAAACTATGGAAAATGGTGAGAAAAAAGTTGGGAAAAATTGTGTGGATTTTAATTTTTAAGTGAAGGTATATAGGAATCTACACTTCCGGTCAATCGCCTCGTTAGCACTAACGTGTTTCCACTTGGCGAACGATAACCGCTCGTTAACGGCGATTAAACGGCCAGCTAAACATCATGTGCACGAGACGAAACAATCTCGAAGCTGTAATAGTGAATGGCGATTAAAATAAACAAGGTGCCAATGCCGGTCGCCACAACGTCATCACCGTCACACCAGAGCTTTTTTTTTCTCCTCCGTACAACTCTGGTCCATACGAAGCTCTTTTCCCAGATGTGAATAAGAATCGAATTCGATATTGTGTTTAGACTACGATTCCTTAGCATCAGAGAATATTATGCTTGTTTCGTTCTCAACAACCGAGCGAGAGAAATTTCATAAATAACCAGGTGCGATGGTTGTTTCTTCCTGTGGAATAATACTCCCATGGATCAAACTCCATGGATCAAATCTCTGAATCAAATTTCTCCTAATAAGCCAAATGTCTTCAATATATTGAAAATTGCTACTAGTTGGGCCAATTGTATACATACGTTTTTGATAATTCCAGAGAAAACCTAAAGGGATCAAAACGTTGGCAAAATGATTCTGCTTTCTTGTTGCATTTTGCATCCAAAAAGCGGTATCATTTTGTAACGTTTTGATCCTTTTGTAGTTTTCTGTGCATCCACAGTTCGGTAATGGATCTTCAAACTGATCAAATGATTAATTCATCTTTTGATGGAGGAATCTTCTATAAGGATCTGAATATTGTTTCAAAAATAATTCAAAAATGGTATACAGATTTTAAAGCAGCACTTGGTAATTAGTTTCCATTGTCTCATTTTTAGACACTTGTTTTTGCACTGTATGAATGTTATGCAATAGTTTTAGTGTTTTCTAATTGATAAAAATTTTGCTTTAATGCAAACATTAAGCACTTGTGATATGTGACAGTTGTGGATGATGGATGTTACATCTGTAAGGAGCATCGAAAGAAAAAGGAAGCATGTCATTTAAATCTTGAAAATAACAAACATTATCAAACCGTTGGATCGAAAAATGGTTTGCGGTGCAACTCATAAAGCAAAGCAATCGGATTGAATGTGGCGCCCTGGGCATTCGATAATTTGGTGATTTTCGATGTTATTTATGATCTTGAATAACCGCTATTCGCGCACACTGGAATCGTGCAATCTCAAAAAGAGAAGAAAGAAAAGATATGAGTCAAACTCGCGCGGCGTGAGAGATAGCAAGAGAGAGAGAGAGAGAGAGACTTGGAAATGGGGATCTTCATAAGGCAGAACGAGTACTTTCCTTCCCTTAGGGTATTACACTAATAGCCAGTATTCTTATACGTGCATCAAAATTTGCGCGCATGTGTTCATACATATGGAAGAGTAAAAAGGTGTGGTGTGTGAGAAGGTCGGCAAAATTCACACCTTTGGAAAGCATCTTTTGCCTCTCTCTCTCTCACTTCTTCTTTCCATCATCGTTCCTCTTTTTCTTCTTCTTATTTTCTCTATCTCCACTGTCTTGTTCATATCCTTTATTCTCACTTTGCTCGGTTCGTTAACGCAATACGCGCCGCGATTTTACAAGAACTCAATGCTTATTTTCTCCTCTTGATATCGGCAAAATGGCAATATAAAAGGGAAAACAAAGATGATTAGGGTCGTAGGCCAAGCCATCTCTGCAGGTTGATCATGACCATCCATACAGTCAAGATAAAATAAATGTGCAATATTATTTTTTAATACTAAACATACTTGGCAGATATAGTGATTTTATATATAAAGTTGACCAGGAGCCGTCGGGGAACTAAATGTTCCCAAGGAATAATATTCCTATATGCGATAATACTATTCCCCTATAATCATTATCATCATCTTCTTCTTCTTTTTCTTCTTCTTCCAATAAAAAAGTTGTCTCATCTCTAGAAATTATTATTGTCCCTTTTTTTTTGTTGGCACTTATTTAGGTTTTCTTTTAAGAAATGATTTTTGTATCCGCCTCATAAATTTCATTCCGGCTTACAATGTTGCAAGTATACGTGATTTTTGGGATGAACAAATTTTTTCTGTCTTGAGATGAACATAGGCGCAGGTGTCTAAGGAAGGGATTTTAAAGAAGAAAGATGCAAGAAAATCATTAGTAGCCGCCACAGTAAGAGCAAGAAGTTAAATTAATTATTGTGGTCCCGGTGATGGGAAGCCGTGGCATGGCATTCCAAAACGTCCGCGGGCCGCGAGCCAGTGACGTTTTAAATTAGAACGATAAATAAAGGTTTCGAGTTCTTCGCGGGGTTGTTTTTCAACACGCTTATCGTCTCCCATTGCAACGTCGCGGAATTCCCATCCATGATTCCGATGCGGTTTTTTCTCCCCTCCCTCCCCGAACAACCAAGAAGAAAGTTTGGGTGTCCTTCGAATTTCTCAAGGTCCGGTGTTCATCAAAGGATATATTTTCGAATTTTCAAAAGTGTTCACTATGGATAATTCGCAAAATTACAATATTGGATATAAAAATACCAAAAACAGGAAGAAATTTCTCGATTTTGAAACAAATTCTCTTTTTTGTTGCATTCCATGGTTCTTTTAGCAAACATTTATGAAAGCAGATATTTGTATTCGATATTTTTAGAACGGGGAGTATTACATTTAGGAATTAAATTAGGAAATGAAGTTGGAAAATTGAAGTTGAAGTAGGAAATCGAATTAGGAAATCAAATTAGGAAATGAAGTTAGAAAATTGAAGTTGAAGTAGGAAATCGAATTAGGAAATCAAATTAGGAAATAAAATTAGAAAATTAAATTTGGAAATAGTAACAGTTGATGAAAATGAGTGAGAATTATTGGAGAAATGAAGAGTCGAAGAATTCATAATGGTACCTAGGGACGCGTTTAGGTGCCGCCCCATTAATTAGGCCTCTTCTCACGTCTCAACCCTTGCTCCATGTTTGTATCAAGGGCGCAGCCATTCACAGCTTGCGAAATACGAATATTATCCCAGATCTCCTGGTTTTCTTCTTTTAACTCCATCCCATTCTCTCTCTCTCTCTCTCTCTCTCTCTCTCTCTCTCTCTCTCTTTCTTTCTCTTTCTCTCTCTTTCCACATATATACACACACACTGCATAGTTTGCCAACGATTCCACGAATCCACTGACCAATTATTTGTTCACGGATCGTAAAAGGAATTTAATTACGCATCATGACGATAATTGTCCTGTTAGCTCGTATGAAATGTACAGCAGCTGTTCCCCTCCTAACATTGTTTGTTTAATCCCCTAAAAAAAATTACTTTTTAAATCATTCTTTTCATTTAAAGAAATATCTGCCGCACTTTGGCAAAAAATTATTTCTTTAATCTTTTAAAATTCTTCTTGTCGTTAACTCCACATGGTGCGGAATAATTTGAAAAAAATTTTTTTAAATTAAAAAAATTATTCCATATAGGTAAAAAGGTAGAAAAAATATATATGAAAATATGCGAACAAAGGAAAAAAAAATGCGCGCACACGTGTGTGGTAAAACGTTTTCTGTTTGTCAGTGAATCACACGCGTGCCTAGCGTTATAAAATGGAGGTATGGCTTTATAATTGAATTTCTTCGGTAAAGCAAAAATAATCGGTGAATCAAACGCAAGGATAGGACACGTGTTTGGAAAATTTCACCCTCGTTGACGGCATTTCAATCGTCTGGACGACCCTTTTTCCGCATTCACCCGGGAAGATTTGTCATTCGCCCTTTCGTATTACATATATTATATGATGTGTCTAATAACAATACACTCTTTTGATCGGGATGTCCCCGTCGATAAATATTTGTTCACCTTTTAGATTTCATGCTGTAAATTTGTATTTTTTTTGTGGAGAAAGAAAAAATCAACCTGTCAAATAAATTATCGCCGTAAGAAAGACTTCTGAGAAAATCGAGAGTGGCCCTCTTCTTGGTTCACCATATATATATGAAAACTATTGTGAAAACTTTCTAAATAACATAATTCGGTGAGAGAAATTAAAGCAGACTTGACAAAAGAATAAGCGCAGCGGAGTTCCGATTATATAAGTTTTATTCCAGAGGGAGTTATAAGAAATTCTAGAATGACAATGAAGGAGCAGGGAAAAATGAAGAAAAAAAATCTTCCTAGTTACTAGTACCGCAAAGCAATATGGGTATAGTGGTTTGGAAAAAATGGGGGGACAATGGCATGTCTGGCGTTATAATATGTATCTGCATGAAAATTGTAATTATATTTTTGATGTCTACTGAGATGTATGTAAGCACATATAGAACGAAAAGGAGGATTGTCTTTGCGGGCAAGATATATACACGCCAGGGAGCTATTGTTATCGGACTATGGAAATTAATTGAATGTATTTGAATAAACGCGTTGTTCGCTGCTTGTTCCTACTTGCCCACCTACGCAGTACACGTGAGATCTCTACTCAATGCCTGCGATCACTCGCATCAAGGTATATACCTGCGCGTATATTTTTCACATATTCAGACAACGTTCACTGATCCCAAACTTAATTTATAAGTGATTGATCGAGAGGCCAGTACGTGCGAGAACAGTAATCACAAAACACCTGACAAATTATATACAATACCTATATATATATAGTAAAACAAAAACGGTCTTTTAAATACAAAAAAAAGACAATCAAGTTTTTATGAAAACGTTTTTACTCTCTTGGCCTTCAGTGAAGATATACTTCAATTTTTAGTTTTTACATACACAAAGAAACATTTTGACAAAGGAACATTTTGGGCAATTAACATTTTTTGCATTCATACCTTTTTTTTCCATATTATTATTCATTCATTGCAAAAGGAAACAAAATTTAATTTTTTTGTTTCTTTTTGAATCGCAGGTAAATGAAAGGATTCAATAGTCCATTTTTGAGAATTGCAACAGTGTAAACTTAAAAGTATGTATCAAAATGATCTAAAAATTTGGAATCAATTTGATTCTTTTAGTATCATTTTGATTTTTTTAGTATCAATTTGATTCTTTTAGTATCAATTTGATACTTCTAAGTTTAGTGTAAATATAATAAATTCAAAACAGACACAACTATTTTGGATGATGTGAAAATTTCAAATCGGGTTCGTTGTTACTTCTATTTGGTGTAGAAAAATTTAATTTACATTATAGCGATTGATCAAAATTGTGCTTTGCGATACATGACATCGAGCAATCATTCGATGATAATAATTACATTACGAGCCCGTCCCTTTTGACAAGGCGGTTTTCATGTTCGACAGAGAAATCAGTAGTTCACCTGTCATTCTAAACGACATCGGGAATATGTCATTTTTAACAGGTGCCAAACAACATGGACGATAATAAATTGACTTCTCTATTTACACCACTTTTGGATTCATATGTCCTTCTCTCTCTCTCTTTTCTTCTTTCTTTCTTTTCCTCCTTCCTCATCTCTTTTTTTTTCCATTCCAAAAGTGGTACAAAATTTTGATCTTGACCATACTTAATATTTTCTCCATTTTAAAATATTGGTACAAAATTTTGATTTTGACCGTACTTGAAAATTTCTCCTCTCTTCTTTCCTTACAACACAGAAAATTACACAGAAAACCTAAAGAGATCAGAACGTTGCAAACTGATACTACTTTCTTGGATCATTCTACAAATTTTGATCCAAAAAGCAACGTTTTGAACCCTTTAGGTTTTCTGTAATATCTGCTGCATATACCGGAATGCAACGTTCTTATTTTAATACATAAAAAACTGGACTAAAGCCTTTAGGTTTTCTGTGATATCTGCTGCATATACCGGAATGCAACGTTCCTATTTTAATACATAACAAATTGGACTAAAGCCTTTGTGAAGAATAAGATTTTGGCAAGAATTTTACCGCATGGGTCTCATAAAGAGAAAATACCTGACCAGGGGAAAGTAATAATTTTTGTCCTAGTAAGTATGACTACCGTTTGGGAACACGACATACACAAAACAGTTGGAGATGCAAATATCATGTGTATTGAACACGTTTCTTTTGCGACCATAATGCATTGTAACATAAACGATATTGTATTATTCTCATATGTCGTACCGCAAACTCTACAATGCACAATGGAATCCGTATCTGAATTGATTATTTATTAACTTCTGCCCCTGATCTTATTCAAATAACACACATATATTTTATATATATATATAATAAATATTATTAATTCATTATATCATCATCATGTCTTGTCGACAAGATATTCCGGATAAGAGTTATTTTAATTATAGTCATCAGCATATCATATCAAGAAAAGTGATATATTATAAATAGAGGAATGGAAATGAATGAAATTTACATAAAGCTCTTTGCTGCCGCTGCTGTAGTGGAGGTATTTAAGGGGGGAGAAATGAAAGCGACATATATATCTGACAAGAGGTGAACGATTCTGCGAAAGCGGATGACGCACGATCGCGGATAAATAATGGTGCTGCGCGCTCGATAAGGAGGAAATAAATTATGTAAAATTTGCGGGGGAAGAGTATATGCACACGCGAAAAGGAGAAATAAAAGGAGCAGGAGAGAGAGAGAGAGAGAGAGAGAGAGAGAGAAGAGAAGAGTCGTAACGATCGTTTCCCACGTCAGTCATCATCGTCGACCTCAAACTGGTCATCGGATCCCCTGTTAGGTCTCGCCCCAAAGGCAGGAAGTGGTCGTGAAGATCACTTTACAAGGATCTTCACAATTGCGACACTTTCGTTGCAGATTCTCTGCCAGAACAATTTAGTAAAACGAATAAAAATTTCTGAATTTAGTACAAGACGATTAGGATTCGTAGAATTGTACCAGAACACTAGAATTCTAACTTCTAGAATTCTAGCTTCTAGAATTCTAATCACATAGAAAACTAAAGGGATCAAAATGTTTTTTGGATCAATTTGTAGAATGATCCAAGAAAGCAGTATTATTTTGCAACGTTTTGAATTGGGTTACCCTTTAGGTGATTTTTCCAAATGAAAAATATTTTTGAATTTGTTCTTTCTGATTAGTAACAAGTAACAAGTAACAAGTAACAAGTAACAAGTAACAAGTAACAAGTAACAAGTAACAAGTAACAAGAAACAAGAAACAAGCAACAAGTAACTAGGTACAATGAATAAAGATCAAAAGTATATTGACATCAGTGTAAAAAAATTGGAGAACAATAGTGATAGTCAATGGAGGAAAATAAATGAATAAATTTGTCTGTGAGGAAAATTTTAAGACCATCAGTATGAGAACAAAAGGCGTAATGGATAAAAGGGGATAACATTGCGCTTTTGAAGATACGCGAAAGATAAGGAGATTTTTTTTTGTTTTGGTTTGATACACTCGAAGAAGGTGAGTGTATATGGGAAAGACGATGCGGGCACTGAAGCCGCCATGACGTTCCTTTGACCCGTTTGACCCCGTGCGCACTTCTTAGCCATGCATTATGGCGGCTCTGAGGCCCTCTTGGCCCTTCCTTCATCCTTTCCCCGTTCAAGTCTCAGCACGGACCAACCAGATTACGTCCTTCTCTTTTCCTCTCTTTCTCTCTGTCTCCTCGTCTCTCTTGTTCTCATCGCATTATCCCACACATAATCGAACTCGCGAGAAATGATGCCGGCTTTTGCTCCATGCGTATATAGGTACATACGGCCATTCTGTGGTTTGCTATCCTTACTCAATTTTTTCCACCATCAGTCAAAAATTTATCTTTTCAAATTATTCCACTTTTTGGATTTCGAAAATCGATTTTAATCGCTGTTCTTTATTGAAAGGTGTTGATAGCTGTAATACTTGGATATTCGACAGTCGATCTCACTGTCCTTGAACTTGATCAAGGAGAATTTGATTTTAAAGAGATATTTTTAGTATAAATGTTTTATTGATCGTTTATGATTATAATATAGAGGGATAAATTGCAATGCGAATGGAAAAAATCTGTTATAATATCTTCCTTGGGTCCAAATCGAGCAATCTTGGAAAGTGGTACATCCAATAAAGGTAGCACGCACTTTTAAGAACAAATGAGTACAACTAGTCAGTAAGACAGGCAAATAATTCTCTTGGCAAAAAGGTGTAATTTTTCACGGGATGTGAACAACAACGAAAATAGAAAGATCTCATGTGCAGAGGAATAGTTTAAAGGATTTATCTCTTGGGCTCCTTTTTCAGGCAAGATAAACAGCGACACGTCGTCTGTCATTTCTTTAACTCTGGCGACTTGTCTGACCAAACACGACATTTTTCTACTATACTACCGCAACACAGTCGAAATCAAGAGTGACAAATAGACGTCTCGCTTATGAATATCATGGTTCATTTCGTAAATGAAATTTTTTTTTGCGCAGAATTACATAAAGTGGAAGAGAAGGATAAATGGCGATTGTGATGACCGATTGTTATATGGGTTGAATAAGAGGAATAAGAAAAAGAAGATGATTCTTCTTCTTCTTAGGAGAAACAAATTCTTCTTTGAAGAAACAAATGCCCCTGGGGCTTTATATGCGCGCATGTGCGGCGAAATATTGTAAGATGTACAATTATACTCATCGTTGGGGGAAGAAAAAAACAAGTGTAGTTTTATGCCCCCATGGAGTCATGACGTAAGGTCAGCGTTAATCCCGCGCTCATTAGTAACACGTCACGGACAGGCACCCATAAGTAATCTCGACGTGTGCTGTTGCACGCTGCGGCTCCCTCGGGTCTCAGGATCTCTTCTTTTTAAGACTCGGGACCTGCGCGATTTATATTCGATATCTCTTCTCTGCTCGCATTGAAACGGCCTCTACGATAAAACGCTCCTTCTCCCAATCGACTGTCGAAATCTAAACCCAAATTTATGACTAGCATCAACTTTAGATTCGTTTCACTCATCGCAACTAATTATTTGAAAAACATCCATTGCAGCTCAATAGAAAACTCGCAACAAATACGACTTTGACATGCCAAAGGGACATGTACCGATTTTGAAAAATTGATACTATTGTTTCTACAAATATTGTCGTTGTGATCAGTCTTCTTGGTTTGTGATTCATAAGAAAAGAATAAAACATTACTGTTTTATTCTGTTAAACTATAAAATTGAAGGCTGTTCCTAGAATCACAAAATTCAAACAACACAATTCAGATACTTGTAAAACTGTTAATGAAAGAAAAAAAGTTTTGTCTTTTTCCGTGAGGAGATTTCCAAGAAGGAATTTTTGATGACGTGTCAATACAAGAAGAACGACGTGAAAGAAAAGAAAACATTATGTGTGTAATCTAATTAAAAGTATTACTTCATTTCATGTTTAGAGTATTGAGTCACGCCACAACCTGTTGAAGCTTGTTGAGAACTTGATAAGCGGATTTTAATTTTATTTTTAGTATTCGGACTAATGTATATACGGTTTCAAGAAATTACTGCAATACTAAACTCTCCATTGAAAAGGAAAACTAAACCTTTCTTTTAGTCTTATTCAAAATATGTTCAAAAAGAGCAAAAGGTTTCATAAAAGAGACTGTTTCAAAATTGCTGCATTTCAAAAAGAGAAAAACGATGTTTTGCTGTGTAATTGTACGAACGTAGCAGATTTTGGAAAATACGGAAAATTGGTGTGGTCCATACTAAAGATTGGGATGGACAGTACTAATTTTCTGTATTATGTTGTCAGTACAAACGTAGCAGATTTTGACAACATAATACAAAAAATTAGTATTGTCATCCATACTACAGATTGGTCCATACTACAGAAAATTAGTACGGTCCGTACCAATCTTTAATAATTGGATCATACCAATTTTCTGTATTATGTTGTTCGTACCAATCTGGACAATACTAATTTTTTGTATTATGTTGTCAAAATCTGCTACATTTGTACGGACAACATAATTCAGAAAATTAGTATGGTCCATATACTAAAGATTGGTACGGACAACAACAAAGAAAGTTAGTATTGTCCATATAGTAAAGATTGGTACGGACAACAACAAAGAAAATTACTATGGTCCATATACTAAAGATTGGTACGGACAACAACAAAAAAAGTTAGTATGGTCCATATGCTAAAGATTAGTACGGACAACAACAAAGAAAATTAGTATGGTCCATATACTAAAGATTGGTACGGACAACAACAAAGAAAATTAGTATGGTCCATATACTAAAGATTGGTACAGACAACATAATACAGAAAATTACCATGATCATCCGTACCAATCTTTAGCATGGACCATACCAATTTCCTGTATTTATCAAAATCTACTACGTTCGTACAATCAAACAACAAAACATCGATTTCCCTTTTTTCAAATCCGCAGCATATATTAAATTTTGAAACGAACATCATCTCAGTGCAGGCTAAATTTTTTGGATGCTGTAAATGAATAATAAAGTTTGCAGTGAACGCATTAATACCGCAGATTTTGTAGTGCTTTGGAATAAATTGCTGTTGCTTCCAATTAAGTTTTTAATGGTATGTTTTGAACGTTGTTAGGAATTCATGACTGGGAAAATACAGACGTCTTGTTACCGTATCATTTGCGAAGTTGCTCCGATCTGTTGGTTAAAGTCGCGTAATACCGCGCGTGCAATAAACCTCGTGTTGGACAGGTGTAAGGTGCAGGCGTTTACGACATTGTACTCGCTCGAAGAGTGTGTGTATATATATATAGTGCTGAGAGAGCAAACCGGGTGCGAATGGTGCGAGTCAGTTGGATTATACGATTGGTTGATGTTAGATAACGAGTTGATAGAGCTGGGATAGTTCGTTATACACAATGTATTTGTGTATGTATATATATACACTATCGACGGTGTTTAATGATGCCCCAGCGATCGACGACGACCGTCGGTAACCGGTAACCTGATAATGCCATTGCACGTGGCGCCACGTGATACCAAATGTACCAATATACACTCCTTCAATCCTATTATAAATAATACGACGCAACAAGTCATCAAGACTCGTTTCTCTCGATTCTTCTTATCACTCAACTACAATTAGCCGCAGCACGTACGAAGATGAAAATGGATCTTGACTGCGTGTTCGCACAATCTCAAACATCTCAAACAAAGGATTACACTCAAGTCGGTATTAATATTAATTTCAAGGTCATTTTCAGACCATTAATATATAACATATAGAATTTATCGCACAGTTAACGAGAGGCGAAGAAAGAATAATAATTATATTTTGACAAATGTATAATATTTGAGCAAAATTCAAAAATTGGAAATTAAAGAAAAGTATATAAAAATAACAGTAAAAAAAATCTTGGTATGTACGGACATAGCTTTAAGGCTCATCATCTCGATAAGAAAATCCGCCATGGGTTGAAAATGTATAAAACGTTAATGTTTGAGAAAGAAAAAAAAATTATATATACTTTGCTTCGAATTGAAGATTTGTAACAGAGCTTAAAGTTGGACATTGGCGAAAGGAAGAAGCGAGGGTTGCGATTTTGCGCGAAGGTTTCTCAGAAGGATTTTACAATGATTGCAGTGAAACACTTTAGAATTGGCATTATTTCCTGCGAGTAGGGCAACTCGTTGGCATTGCTCGACCGCAATAACTTCTGGCTACTTTCCTCGCTTGAATTTTTCCGTGTGGATGTCTGTACATCACTTGCAGATTGTGCATATTCGCGCATCATACAAAAAAGTTCGAAACTGATGGAGAAAAATAAACCTTTTTCGTCCCTAGGCATAGAAATTTTCTCTTATAATAGGAAAAGAGATGACAACGAAAGAATATGAAAGGACTTAGGACAAACTCGCCATTAAGTTTATTTGCCGTAATTGGAGGAGAACTTTAAACTCATCGTCAAAACCAAATACCGGTTATGACTGCCATAAACCTACCCACAATCACTTAGAGAGCGTCGGGATACACTTTTTCCTCTTCTATTCACTATGCAATGAGTGTATATTGTAAGAAACGTCACTGACCCGGTTTAAAGAGATGATGATGATGATGATGTAAAAAACGGTTAATAAATAGGTCTATTCGTCTAGAGGAAAAATGCGATTCTCTTTTTTCCCTAATGTTGTGAGATTCCAACAACTTGACTTTGATTTCCCTTTCGCTCTTTACAAAATACATTTTCTCGCTTTACGGCTCTCTTGCGTCCTTCCTACCACCTCCTTATCTCTTCTTAAGTAGTGCAATTTTCATTCCTTTTCTCGGTTTTGCCTTTGGGTTTTTGTTCTTCAGATAAATACTTTCCCGCAATTATCCGCTTTAAATAAATATTACCCGCATTTATTGCCTTATTAAATTACTTTAATATGTAAAACAATAAAAAATTGTTTCTATACAAACACAAGCTTGGAGTAAATTCCATTTGGTGCTATAGCAGAATTTTATTTCAAGGGAGGAAACGATTTTAAATCGTGAAAATCTTAAACCTGATTTTCTGAGCCGTTTTCTCTTTTTTTCTTTCGATGTTGCTGGGACTAGAATTTAAATTTTTTGTCTTAGATTGAAATTTACTTTTTCTGAAACAAATCGAGATGGAAGCGAAATTATTGAAATGATTTTTAATATTTACCTCGTGAGACAATTGAGATATGAATGAAAAAATCGAACATAAGAACATCTGGGAATGATAAGGAAGAAATATTTTTCCAATATTTCATTTATAAATCGGGGAATAACTGGAGTATGCATTTTTGCCGAGAAGGTTGAGATAAAAAATATATAGTACTCCGATTAGCCGCGCATCAATCATGTTCGATTGATGATATCTTCTTCTTCCTGATATCACCTTATAAAAACACGAAACTATAAAAATAACAACAATCCCCACCCTGTGTTTGTCATATCCGTTTCCTTAAGGATTAGCAAACTGTAAACTTCAAGTTTCACTGG
>JUFY01000184.1:2990-16527 GCA_001855655.1 Leptopilina clavipes
TTCATTCATACGAGATATTCACGTGTCTCCAAGAAACATGGTTATTGCCGTAAGTTTACATATTTATATTGTACATTTGTCCTTAAATTTATGAAATTTCCATAATTTGAAGCTATGTAGAAGACATTATTTCAATCGAGTTTCATTATTTCATCAAGTTTCGTTTTTTTTTTGGTTAGGTTGGTGACAAAATTCCTTCGGTGGATTTGTACGAAAATTCACCGGCAACAAAGGTGAATTTAGTTAAAGAAGGAGCGGGTAAAAAAATTATTGTTTTCGCTGTTCCTGGTGCATTTACTCCAGGTTGTTCCAAGGTAAGAGAAGATATTTTTTTCCCATGTATTTGTGATATATTTTCATTCAACTTGAAATATTTTTATTTCATTTTTGCGATAAGAGGAAATAAAAATCGTATATTTTAAATGCAAAACAAACTTTTTAAATTTAATGCAATTTTTATTGTTTTTTTTTTTAATTTTATTTTTAAATTATGGAAATTTTTTCAAGTAATAATTTTTATTAATTATTAATTTGCATTTTACTGTTTAGTATAAATATTAATTAATTATTCATTATAGAATAAATTGTTTCTCGTGAATAAATGACCGAGGTCACTTATTGTTATGTACCTGTAAGTGCGTATACACACCTTGCAATAAATTTTTTATACAAGTTATTTATATACGTTCAAGGCAATGAAAATGAAGTAGCAAAGAAAAAAAAATTGATTAAAAACAGTAAATTCTCCACTAGGAAGTGTTTTTACATATAAAAATGTTCAAGAATATGCTAAAATATTTGTTTTACATTTCAGACACATTTGCCCAGTTACATACAAAAAGCCAGCGAATTAAAATCGAAGGGAATTGCAGAAATATTCTGTATTGGAGTAAATGACGCCTTTGTCATGGCTGCTTGGGGAAAAGATCAAGGAGCTGAAGGAAAGGTTCTTATTTCAATTTTAAATATAAATTTTTCCTTGAGAAAAATTATTGTACATTTAATTAACGCTATTAAAAATTTTTTTTCAAGGTACGAATGCTTGCTGATCCATCGGCAAAATTCACAGATGCTGTAGAACTGTCAATGGATCTTCCGCCGTTGGGCGGAAAACGAAGTAAGCGATATTCAATGGTTATTGAAGATGGTGTTGTAAAAGAATTAAATGTCGAGCCAGACAATACTGGACTCAGTTGTTCATTAGCCGACAGAATTAAGGCCTAATTTTTCTTTCTTTTTTTCTTTTCAAATAGTTTTACATTTACTGGCAGAAAACTATAATTTCCATTTTAATCACAATCAAAGATTCTTTTTCACTTTTCATATTTCAGAAGTATATTTCCAGTCACTCTCTTTCGATATTTTTTTACATGTGTGTGTGTAAAATTTTGCTACTTGTTATATTTACAACAATTATTGCTTTTTAAGTTACTATAATTTGTAGAAATCTTTTAAATCTTATCGACATTTTTCTCTTCTATTAACCAGGTATGTAAATTAACTTGTAAATTAGATATGTACTTTATTTTATATTTCTGAACTGAATAAAATTACTTTAAACATTAGAGAAAATATTGCCAAATTATTCTCATATAAATAAATTTTATAGTTCTTTTGAATTTGAATTACGCGCCGCATTTTATTTTCCAACCAATCAGAAATGAGAAATTGTGCAGGTGCCATTTGTTGCGCAAGACAGATGCGCTGTGGTTAAATGGTCAAAGGAGGGAAAATAGCCGTTACATTTCCTGTAGAATTCCCTGTGTGTATATGTGTGAAAAAAACAAGTTACTTCGGATGAATTTTGTGATTTTCTGAAAGAAAATTCCCTTCGACTGGTTTCGTAAGCGAACAAAATAAAACGTAAGAAGTTCTTTTTTTTCTGCATGGTATTAATTGAACATTTATAGGTAGTACGACTTTCATATATCATCACAATTGTCATTGTTTACCCCAATGGTCTTCCTTCTAAAAAGTATATAATTATTCCCACAAATGAAAACAAAGAAATAATTTCAAAAGGTGTTTCTTTTACCCTGTATTTCATTTTTTTTCATTTTTTGTTTTATTTATGACATACGTGACGAAGTATTTCCTTGCTATTATGATAATGACATTCTAACCTAGAAAATTTTCTGAATGGAAATAGTTTGAGCGGGAGAACGAGAAATCAAGGAGTTCCTGGAAATTGACGTTTCTTGAGAGCGTTTTTTTTGTGTGTGTGTATTTTTAACTTCGGGAACGTTTGTTTCCTTTTTTATTAAAGTGTTAAAAAATTGAGTTTTGGGACTAAATTCCCAAAAAATATTTTGTGAAATATTGATCTTTTATCAAAATTGTTTCAGATTTTATAGAAATAACACTATTGAGTAAATCTTTTTCAAGTTAAAATTATAAATCAGAGTTTTAAATTCATTTTTTTTTTTATCAAATTTGAAAATCATTTTTGCAAGGAAAATTTTATATGTACTGTGATTAATAGTGAAATTTTGATTTTAGATTGTTGCTGAACAATGAAATCCAGTGACAGTGGACACGAGTCGCAGGAGTTGCTGTGCACTCCTAGGCGATTACAGAAACGTCTCTTTGGAGCTTCTGGAAGTATCATAAAACGCAGTCTTTTCCAAAAGGAACATCTTGGAAAAGAAAGTGACATAAATTCAGGAGATGAGTCAGATTTGGGACCAATGTCACCATTGGCACTAACGAACGAAAGTCCCAGTAGCGCAAACAGTTCTCCAGGTCGTCAATTTATATCTCCTCTGGCAACGCCCGATGGTTCGCCTCAAATTCCCGTCATTAAGGCCACTTGGGATCGACTTATTCCCAGCTCGTTAATTGCCGACAAACGCATTTCTCCGTTCAGCTCACTGAAGCATTTGACAAGAAAGGCACGTTCGTCACCTAGACGGAAAATTTTCCCCGATTCTCCCAAGTCAACCGGCTCGCCCAGAAGATATATCATCGATTCTCCAACAAGTCAAGGCAGTTCGCCGAGGAAATTCATCAATTCTCCATTGTGCTCCAATGAATTCATTCCAGAAACGCCACTGAGAGGCGAGCAGAATGAAAATTACGTGGAGGAGACGCCACAGAAGGAGTTCACGGAACAGAGAATGATCACGCCTTTAGGCTCGGTGAACAAGGATGTGTCATTGCCGCGTCTTCATCGTCGTAAAACACTTGGTTCTTTCGACATTGACGAAATTTCCCCAGAGAAGACGGCAACTGCAGTCAAGAGACATATTAACGATTCAAACACTCTGGGATCGAAATTACAAAAAACGGACGAGGCTTCCTCGATTCCAAAAGCGAGGGCTTCACTCTTTCAGGATAATCAAAGTAGCATGACCGTCGACACGAAATCATTCTACGGCAATGGACGAAGGGATCGTCTCAGTGCTTTTGGAATCGATTGGAAGAAGTATGACGAGTCGAAGAAACGACGCAGTCTTCCGGTCGTTCGAACACACAGAAGATCGAGAAAAAGTGAAATTAATTGTGGCGTTTCACACGGTATAAAGAAACCAAGGCCGAAAAAGCACGTGTCACGTTTAGAATCTTTCAAAAAGAAGGAAGAGGCAATTCCAAAAGTGGAGGCGACAAAAGCAATTGTGAAGACCAAGGACGATTCGAATAATCAATTTAACGTTAATTTCGAATTTTGGAATAAAAAACAACAGACCCTTGAAAAAGTGGAGACAGTGATAGATCCTACGAAACGTTTCTTCAAGACAGTTCGACCGAAGCGAGCCCGAGTCCCATCGAAGTCAAACGACTCCTTACCGGAGAAAAATACCCATAAGAAACCAAAAATGGATATTTCACTCGATGCCAACGATTTGACAGTCGATGAACCCGAGAGCGAAACCCGCAAAAAGGACGTCGAGAATCTGTTGAAAATTCTCGAGGACGATTGGGCTGATGACGAATCAGAATCAGTGGAAACACTCATCAGAAAGCAACTTCATGACCCTCCGAATTTCCCCGTTGCAATGATGTCACCCGCAAGTGAATTAAGCAACATGACTTCAATTATGAACATCGATGACAAGGAGGAGACAAAAAATTCCAGAATTTTGAGTCTCAAAACTTACAGCGCTGAAGAACCATCAATAATCGAGAAAAATGACACCATCAAGTATTATCCATTATTCACCAAGGGATTCACAATCCGTGAGGAATCTTCCATCACGAAAAATAAAAAATCAATCCAAGGTCAATTGTCCACGAAGGCAGGGGGCGGATCCGATCAGTATCAAATCGATTGTGGTCAGAAGAAATTTGGCGCGACTCAGTGCAATGAATGTGGAATTGTTTATCAACTGGGCGATCCAGAGGACGAGAATGCTCATCTAAATTATCACAATAGTACAAAAACGCTGAAATTTCAGGGCTGGAAGAACGAGAGAGTCATTTGGGATGATGAATCAACGACTAGTCGAATTATTCTCATCGATCCGTTTGATAACAAGCAACATTTGAAGAAGGTCACGGAAATATTGAACGTCGTCGATGCCGATTTGGGTTTGGTGGACATGCAATTGTCATGCTATCGTGACAAGAAAGTCTACTTGTACGTGCGCGATAAGAATGTTCTGGGCGTTCTTGTTGTCGAATCGGTGAAAGAAGCACATCGAATGATTCCCGAACTTATGGACCTCGATTGTTGCAGTTCAGAGAGCACACCCGTCAAATGCGGAGTAAATGTCGTCTGGACGGCTTTGAGTCATCGCAGAAAGGGAATTGCCACCCAACTCATTGACACTCTCAGGTAATTTAAAACTATTCAACATTATTTCTTATCATTTTTAATTTTTCGAATAAAAAAAAAATTAAAATCAAGATGAAATATTTTCTTAGCTTGAAAAAAGAATTCGCAGGTCAGAAAATGTGATTAAATTTTTTCTTTTCTATTTTTCCAGGAGAAACTACTTTTATGGTTATATAATGTCAATTGATGACATTGCATTCTCAACACCGACACCAAGTGGAAAACAGTTTGCGTTGAAATACACAAAAACGGAAAATTTCTTAGTTTACAGCTAAGTATAAATATTGAAAAACTTTTTATAAATTTTACCACTTGTCAATTTTTCGAAATTTTTTTTCCACGATTTTTCAAATTTACCGTCAGTTATTTTTATTTACATATACAAGCAAAAGGAAAATTTAAAGTGAAGCTTAAATAGTTAACGGAAATAATTTTAATTGATGTAGTTTTTATTCTAATTTTTAGTCAGTTTTAAGGACATTCGGTTAAAATTCTTGCAAAAAAAAAATATCGAATGTTCGATCACATTAACGATTTTTTATGGTAAAATTTCTAGAAAACTGAATTCGAAGGTATCGAATTTTAAAATTAATTTTGCAAAAATAGTAGCCGTGGAACGTTCTTAAAAAAGGAAGGAAAGAATTAAATTTCCCTTCGCAATTTAGAAATTTTGAAGAAATTTTGAGTAAACAAGAGAAAAATTAACAGAATAAAGAAAGATACATTTTTTCTTGTATATCATTAAATTATATATATTTCAATAATATCACAAGTTGAATTAGATCAATTCAAATTTCACTTTTCTTTAGAATTAAATAATTTATATGAAATGCAATATTTCTTAACTGTAGATAAGTTTTCCATAATTAATATAATTTTTTGTAAAATTTTCATATAAATTATTTTTTACATGCTACGTAGAAAATAAGTTATTTTCTAGAAAAAAGAAAATCTTCACCTGAATTTAATTTTAATTTTAGAAAAAATTATTTTCAATACTATATTAGTAAATAAAATGTTTTACCTTTATTTCTAATTGCAACTATATATTTAAAATTTAAAGTAATTTTTGTAAATTTCTCCAGTTTTCTACAGAATAAAATAAAAAGATGAATTTTTGTAGAAAAATTAATCACTTTTATTCCCCTTATAAAAACATACAATGCTTGCAGAATTGCAGAACAATTTCCTGATTGAGCGAAAAAAATGATTGTAAAAAAGTGATAATTACTTAAAATTTTTTTTTCTTGGATAAATTACGTTATAACGAGTACATAATTTAGAATTTTCAGTAGAGAGAAATAGTTTGATGAAAAAAAAAGGAGGGAACGAAACTAAATATGTCAACGTTTGGAAGAGCGTTCCTTCGTACTGGGCGTTTAATACTGATAATCGCCTCTAAAACAATAATAATCTAAAGAATAGTAACATTATAAAAAAAAAATTCGTAGATAATGAGTTTAAATACTCAAATTTCTAACTAAATCTTAGCATTCACTTTTTGCTATTATTACTATTTTTTTATCAGTCTTTTCGAATTATAAATAAAATTATACGTGTCAGTTAAATTGACCGTATTACTATTATTTAGTCTCGATTTTACTGCTAATAATAATATTGCACAGTTTCTCAAAAACCGTGAAATTTTTTTCTCTTAGTTTTATAATTTTCTTTTATAATATAAATCAAAAAAATTTTTTTTTAAATATATTATCTGATTTGGATCTAGATTTTAATAGTCACTATTGCCCCAGCGGTTACCACCGCCCCTTCGACCTCCACGACCTCTTCCGCCTCCTCGGCCTCCTCTACCGCCACCAGCATCTCTCCTGTCTCGTTCTCTCTCTGAATTTCTTTTCTGTTCCCAAACACCATATCTTTCCGCCATGTCGTACAATTCAGACGGTACATCCTGTTAAAAAACAAGGGTAAAAAATAAATGATGACAAATGAAGTAAATATTCAAAAAGGGGGACAATTTTCTAAGAAAAAAACTGAAAATTGGAAAATTATTAAAATTATAATGTGAAGGCTCACTTGATTAGCTTTCTCCAAAAGATTAATTAAATCTTTAGCGTGTGACCAATCGCTTCGGGTCATTAAAGTTATACTTTCGCCAGTTCTACCGGCTCGACCTGTGCGACCAACACGATGAACATAATCTTCTATATCACGAGGAAAATCGTAATTAACAACGCAACTGCAAAAGAATATATTTCATTAAAAAAAGCACAAACACTAAATTGTTAGCATATATTCAGAATTGAACAAAATAATTAAACAAGAAGTAAACAAAATATATCAAAAGAATAAAAATATAAAGTAAATTATTCAAATAAAGTGGAAATAATGATATAAAATAAATATAAACGTACGTAATGTCCTCAATGTCGATACCTCGACTAGCAACATCAGTCGCTAAAAGAATTCGAACATCGCCAGTTCTTAAGTCTTCGAGCGCCTGTTCTCGGTCACTTTGTTCCCGACCGCCATGAATACTTTGAACTGTCATTCCCATAAGCGCTAAATCACTAGAGATCGAATCGACAGTTGTTTTCCTTCCGAAAAACACCATCACCTTCTCGTCCGGTCCCATTTTAGTGAAAATATCTTGTAACTGCAAAAACAGAAATTAAATCAATTATAAAAAAAATTATTAAATTTCCTTCTAGTTTGAAATAAATTACACAGTTAATTATTAAAATCTTTCAGTAAAAATTACTAAAAAAAAAGAAAAATTCACCTGCTGTAAAAATAAATTAAAATACTCACAATACTAGTTTTTTCTTCCTCGGTGGTCATAACTACCGTTTGCGTGACGGTTTGCGTTGCTTCTAAATCTAACGTTCCTATACAAACTTGAACTGGATTTTTCATGTAGGACTGCGCCAGTCTTCTAACTCCCGAAGGCCAAGTTGCACTGAAAGTATTAGCGAAATTTATTTATAACGATTTTTCTACCGTACAGTATCAAAAAATTTACATGATTTTTGTTTACCTTGTCATGACTGTTTGTCTATCGGGCCTCACGTCCAAAAGAGTTTTACGAATTTGAGGTTCGAAGCCCATGTCCAACATGCGATCGGCCTCGTCAAGAATCAGGTACGTGACAGACTCAACTTTTAAAATTTCAGCCTGAACTAAATCATTTAATCTTCCCGGTGTTGCAATAACAATCTGAACACCTCCCGAGACCATGTTAATCTGATCTTTTCTGCTTCCTCCCCCGTACACGCAAACCCTGAGGGAAAACAATAAATTTTTGTAAAAAAAAAAAAAATTATTTAAAAAGGGAGCAAGAAAAAATGGAACTTACGCCTTAATTCCTCGATACGAATATTTGCCGACCTCTTTCTCGATTTGTTGGGCCAATTCTCGTGTCGGTGCCAAAACAAGAACATTCGGTCCCGGTCTCTCATTTCGTGGAGTATTCTGACCGTCGATGTGAATTAAAGCCGGTAACAAGAAGGCGAGAGTTTTTCCTAAAAAGAAAATATTTGTTTTCGTATTGAAATTTTTAATTTTTTAAATAATTGTTAAATTTATCAACAAGTGCTTGATATTTACCAGTTCCGGTTTGGGCTATTCCTATTAAATCCATCCCACTCATAAGAACTGGCCACGCTTGAGCCTGAATTGGACTCGGTTTCTCGAAACCCTGCTTGTAAATTTCATCCAAAATCTCTGGATATTCCTGTCAAGAATAAATTTGAAATTAAACATTTAGGTTAGTTTTAAATTCTAGGTTAGGAATTCAGTTATTGAAAATCTTGAAAATGTTCAAAATTGAAGAAAAATAAGAAAAAAAAACGTTTACTCACTTGAAAGGCCTGTTCAAAATTCGTTACAGGATTTGGAACTTTTAAATCCTTTACTTCAACATCATTATCGAACATAAGTTTCGCCTCAATGTTGTTGTTATCTAACCTGAATTTATCTACTTCTTCCTTCGTCATGTTCGCAACTTTTGGATCCTCCTTGTAAAAATACTTTTTCAACTCTGGCAATTTTGCCCACCTCTCCTTCTGCGCTTCTTCCTGGGAAAAAAAAAGAAAACGTCAAAAATTATTAAAATTTATTCTCCTTTGAATTAATAATTTTCCAAAACAATATATATTTCTTACGTATATTTCATTAGCTTTCGTCCAGTCGAAATTCGAGAAATCAATCTCTTCCTTGTTGCCTGACTCCTGTTGTGAATATTGGTTATTTTCGGGTGTTTTTGGCCTTTCGTATTGTCGTTGTGAATTTTGATAATTATTCGAATCGGAGCGTTGTGAATTCTGATAGTTATTTGAATCGGATCGTTTTGCATTGTAATCGTCCCGTGAGCGATTCGATTGATAACGATCACCATTTCTTTCGTAATTCCTCGAAGAGGAAGAATTTGATCCACGTTGAGGGGAATAATTCGATGATCTGTGTGACGGCGATTTTGATGATGATCTTTGGGACGATTGATTGTAACTTCGGTGAGGACGACCTTGAGATTGATCCATTCCACTCATGAGATCATCGATAAGTTGTTTCGCATTTTGTTTTGCGTCATCTGCACCTGACAGTGTCACAGACACTGTTTCGCTTGCCCTGTCGCTGTCGATCTGAAAAATACAATATTCTTTTATCCATTTTTGTAGATCAAAAATACTTAGTAATTTGTTATTTTGCTTTTGATGGAAAAATAAAAACGTTTCGTTGTTTCTTTTACCGAAATTCGACATCCGCTTTGATTTTGAAGATCCTTTACAGTTGATCCGCCTCTACCGATTAGCTTTCCAATTCTGAATGTTTGAATTTGTAATATAAGATCATCTGTGTCATCTGATTTGGAGAACGGTTTGGAGTGACTGGAGGAATTATTTTCAGAATTATATTGCGAATTACGACCGTACTGTTGTCGACTGTAATTCGAATTGTCACTTTGATTATACTGTCTTGACTGATTTTGTCGACTATAATTGCTATTATCATCGTCTCGTCTTCCGCGTCCTTGATATTGACCTCCTCGGTCTCTTCTGTCATCATTTTGTCTTCTGTCATTATAACGCGACTGATTTGTAAATTCTCTCGAATAAGTTCGACTTTTCTTTAAGTTATCTCCATCACTCTCCCAACTTTCAGACATTCTAAAAATAACAAAAAAAAACAATTGTTTTATTATAATTAATAGAGAATCACTTTACATTAGGTAAAAAAAAATTTAGAATACGAAAAACTGAAATATTAATTAGATTTAATCGTGGACGAACACAAGACTGAACTACATTTTCAAGGACAACTAAACAAAAAAAATCAAATAATTTGAAACTTGCAGATGAATCATAATTCCCAGAAATTAGATTAAGTGTATTTTTTTTCACTGACGATGTTAGATTAGCACCGAATGAAGCTGTGTTAAATCCAGATGAGAAAGAATGTGTACATAACAGAATATTGCCAAATTTTCAAAATCATAGAATAAAAATGCAACAAAATCGATAACTAACTTGCGCTTCAGTTTTGTTGGTTAAATGTTGTACAGGTTAAATCAAAATTTATATTTCTCCCGGTTATGTTTTATTTCTATGCAAACACTAATTAAATTCTTTGTAAGAAGATATTAATTAATTCCGGGAGTTGACAAAAATTATAACTGTTTCTAGAATCAACGTTATCACGACGTAGGCTGATCGACCAGCAATTCAACACAATTTACAAATGGCCGTTGCACGCTTCAAAAATTTACAATAAATTCCTGAAAAAAAAAACTTGAAAAATTAATTTAAAAAATTTTTGATATAAATACATGGATTAAAACAATATACATCTATAATAAAGAAAAATTCTTTGAATAATTAATGAAAACTTTGTATATTTTATGAATAATTGAAAAATTACATGAGTTCAAACAAGATGAAGCCGGTATCATGATTTTCATATCTACTATAAATGGAGAAAAAAATTCCAAATCAATTGCTTACCTTAATTATTTATCGAGCACGTTTTCGAAATAAAATAAATATCTTTTGTTTTTAAGCAAAGCAACGACTTTAAAATGTATTTTCACTTGAGGTAAAATTACTTTCAGTTTCACTGTAGCTCTCAAATGAAGATGGGGCAAGGCAGTGTTGGGAATGTAAATTAAGTTTGTTACGCATATTATGTAAGTATGTTACTCCCGTTATCTTTCAATTACGTTCATTTAACAGAAGAGCGGGAATTTTACATAGCGGGAAAATTAAAATTTTTAAAAATCAGCCAATGGAATTATTTGTAACAATTTGTTACGTTCTTTAGATAAAATACGTAAAAAAACTCAAAGTACACTGTTAAAAAATTCAGTATATTAAAACATACACCATGTAATTAAACATATCGAAATACTATGCCGTACGAGTAAATATACTTTGTTAAGCAAGGTATTCTAACCTACGGTAGTAAGGTTATGTTGTACGACATAGTAGTTTTACCAGTCTTGTATAAATTTACTACGTAGTTTTACCAGTCTTGTGTAAATTTTCTACGTCCTACGTGGGAAATTAGTTACACCAGGTCTAACGTGGTAATTTTACATTGGACTGTAAAAAAACATTCCTCTTTTAATTTACATGCGCGTGGTAATATTACTACAGACTTGTATTTTTATTTTTTGAGAATAATAGAATATCATGCCGAATGTAATTTTATCAAATGAGCTCCTCAGAAGTTTCATCTCATTTTGTGTCGTCAATATTTTTCGTTTGCTTTAAATAAAAGAAAGTGTGTAAGACGTCAAATTAAAAACTGTAATATTGAGATGCAAAATTTTCGTTAGTTTAACAAAAAGTGTTTTTGTTCTTCATTAAAATTTTATAATTTAAAAAAGTTTTAAAAAATTCTTTTTACTTTTATGTTATATTTATCATTTTTATTAACTGTTATTTATATTCATCGTAATATTCATGTAACAAATTGTATAAATAGAATAAAAAAAGTTATCAATATTTCTAATATACTTTTAAGAAATTAAAATTTTTTATAATGAGTAAGTAAACATTTCTGATAAATCCATTTTACATATCAGAAACATATATAAAAGCTTTTTTAATGGATTAATTAGAATCTGTACCGTTACTCCTTTAATAATTACTTATTTATTATTATAATTATCTTTAATATGAAATATAAATAAAGTAATATTTCATTTCTAAAAAAGCATGCAAATTTACAAGCGAGTGGTAAAATAGCATATTATTTGAGGTTATATTACACGCCGTAGTAAAATTACATTCCCGATGTTTTTTTAAAACTTCGTGAAGTTTGCACAGCAATATAGTTACTACGAATGAGTAAAAAAACATATAGGTTATGTTCAATTACAAGTTCTAGTAAAATTACCACGTTAGACCTAACCTCTTCATGTTCTCCTAATCCTATCTGCTTGAAAACCGTATAAATTCTTAGGAATTCTTAAAATATCGTGAGATATTAGAATAGTTTAGATAAGATATGCGCAGAAGACTTCAAACTTTCTGCGCATGCGCGTAATTAGAATTTTGAGACTCTTTTTCTAAATGAAGAGATTGATAGTGCGCATGCGCAAAATTAGCATAGTTTAGAAAAGATATGCGCAGAAGACTTCAAACTTTCTGCGCATGCGCGTAATTAGAATTTTGAGCCTCTTTTCGAAATAAAGAGATTGATATTGCGCATGCGCAAAATTAGAATACCCTTACCTCTTCATGTTCTCCTAGTACGATATTTTCAAAACCGATTGAATTTTTAGGGCCTTTTACCAAATCGACAGACAAGATATGCGCAAAAGTCTTCAAACTTTCTGCGCATGCGCAAAGTTAGAATACCCTAACCTCTTCATGTTCTCCTAGTCATATCTGCTTGAAAACCGTATAAATTGTTAAGAATTCTCAAAATATCGTGAGATTGATTTTGCGCATCCGCAGAACTGGAATAGTTTAGAAAAGATATGCGCAGAAGACTTCAAACTTTCTGCGCATGCGCGTAATTAGAATTTTGAGACTCTTTTTCGAAATGAAGAGATTGATAGTGCGCATGCGCAAAATTAGCATACCCTTACCTCTTCATGTTCTCCTAGTACGATTTCTTCAAAACCGTATGAATTTTTAGGGCCTTTTACCAAATCGACAGACAAGATATGCGCAAAAGTCTTCAAGCTTTCTGCGCATGCGCAAAGTTAGAATACTCTAACCTCTTCATGTTCTCCTAGTCCTATCTGCTTGAAAACCGTATAAATTATTAAGAATTCTAAAAATATCGTGAGATTGATTTTGCGCATGCGCAAAACTAGAATAGTTTAGAAAAGATATGCGCAGAAGACTTCAAACTTTCTGCGCATGCGCGTAATTAGAATTTTGAGACTCTTTTTCAAAATGAAGAGATTGATAGTGCGCATGCGCAAAATTAGCATACCCTTACCTCTTCATGTTCTCCTAGTACGATTTCTTCAAAACCGTTTGAATTTTTAGGGCCTTTTACCAAATCGACAGACAAGATATGCGCAGAAGTCTTCAAGCTTTCTGCGCATGCGCAAAGTTAGAATACCCTAACCTCTTCATGTTTTCCTAATCAGATTTGTCCAAAAATCTAACTAATTTTGAGCCCTTTTTCGAAATACAGAGAAAAAGGAAGAAAAATAATATGGTTTTGATAAGAAAGCTAATAGGAGAACAGGAAGAGGTTGTGGTATTCTAAACTTCCTTGCGCATGCGCACATTAAAATTTTCAGCTACTGTAGTAGAAAATTTTTTAATTTGCGCATGCGCAGTA